>CAJHUC010001200.1:0-84184 GCA_905146915.1 Ostreobium quekettii
CGCGACTCCCAATCAATCCGCGGCCCCCATGCCCATGTCGATTCGATTGCATACGCGCGCACCCATGTTGTAAAGCCCGCATGTCATGGCGCGTTCCCTCATGTCGGAAACGGGCACAAGCGCTCGCGCAGCGCCGTCCACAACCCGCGGACTGGCCATCTGCTGGCGGCGTGCTGCTGCTGCTGAGCAGGGCGCCGCTGTGGGGCGGTGGAACAGGACAGCGAAGGTCGAAAGCCACGGCGGCCGCACGAGCGTGAGCGGCTGCTCCTCTCACAGAACGTGGGCGTTGCCAAGACCGCGTGAGGCCATTCGCTGCGCTGATGAGCACCGAATTGCGCGTCTATGCAAGCGCGAAGCATGGTAGCTGGGCTCGAGAATGGCTAGGTTTTGTGCCTGGCAGGGTCGCGCTGCGCCGGCGACATCCAGGGGGGCAGCTGGCGGGATGGCGAGGGCTGCGGGGGCAGCCTTCCTCTGTGCGTGCCTCCTCCTTGCGCGCCAGTCCCTTGGAGTGCAGGGCGGGGCCGTTGTCGACGCCGAGGCCGCGGTGAGGTCGCTGAGGACTTCGCTGTCGCTCTCGTCGCCGGCGTTCCTTGCGGTGAGCCCTGCGGCATGCTGGATCGTTGAAGCGGGGTCGTCCATGCATGCCGCCGAATTCAAAATTCCATGGGAATGGAGCCTGGCCACATGGACGTCGACATTTGGGGTGCTCAACTTTCCTTTCCTTTAATGCCCTTTCGTTTTAATTCAAAGGTGAATTACTGTAAATGCACAACAGTACCCTTGAATTCAAAGGTACACTGCTGTAAATACAATCAGCATAATATGCAGTATCAGCAAAATATTATTTTGATGCTCCTTCCAAGGGGCATCAAAGTACAGTAAACAGGTTGAAGCGGCGAAATTGTCACGCTGTTTGCTGCCGCAGCGTTGAAAGCTGCTTCATGCGGCTTTGCGGAGCAAATGCTTGCACTAGTTATCCTGGCAGGCAGCTGCAGAAATTATCAGGTTTTTCCTGAAGACTCTTATTGTTGCTGTGATTGAAGCAGTTGTCCGGCCAGGGAGGGGCAAGGAGGGCATTGCTGCAGGCAGGCGCATCAAAAGCAGAGGCAGCCGATCCTCTGGACGTGTCGCAGTGCCTTTGGGTGCCCCAGGCTGAGGAGAAGTGCATTCTCAACCCACTTGTAGGATTGGACATCCTCAGCCAGGCTCCGGACTCTTCAATCAAGTCTCTCATGTTCGCCCTCGTGGTAATGTCGCGACTTCGACGAAAATTGTTGTCTGCTTTCTGTGCTTTTTGGAGTATTGCTTGGTGCTGCATGCGTGATAGATTTCTAGAGCAACAAGATTGGTCAAAATGCGTTGGATGATGTGTCAGTTATTGGCAACGAATTGGTGCATAAAAGATGGCGTTTGTTGCGGGTTGTGCTTTTGGATGTGTTTGAAAGTCGTGTTTAGCCACCCCTTGTGCTTACTAAAGATCTCCAAAGGAAGTGACAGGCTTGGAATTACGTGGTTTGGTGATTTGTTGCAGGAGTGTGGGCTCAGCGAAACCAGAGATGCGTGCGATACTACCGCATCGGAGTGCACATGGTGGTGCGGCTGCGCATATATATTACCGGGCTTATCGCTGTTGAATACTGCATCAGTGCTATGATGGCAGACAGTGTGCTTTGGGAGAATTACGCCGTTGCACTGTTTTCATCACGGTCGCCTAATTTGGAGCTGTCCCAAGTGGCCTGCGACGTTGGCAGGACGGCTGTGGCTTCCTGCTGACTCCCGGCTTGTACTGCTCCGACAGGCACAGTCGCCAGATTTATCATCAACGTTATCGTCAATTTTACAGCACACAATGCCCATGGCTATCAAACTCAGCTTGCGATTAGCTTCGTGTTGCAAACCAAAGTAATGAATGCCCTGTACTTTAGATCTAACGTAGACCAAATGCAATCTCTTAGGGATGTTTGGGCGAGCGCAAAGCAAGGTGCTTGGCGGTCATTGTCCATCCATCAAATAGGGGCACCGCCTTCCGACTGGTAAGCCTGCCAAGACGTCCCCTCCAAACGCAAGCCTTGGCTCTATTTGAAGCTCGTGCCAAGAGTCCAGCTGTCGGACTCTTGGCACGAGCTTCAAAGAGATCCAAGGCCTGTGTTTGTTGGACTTCGACCAATATCATGGCCCACGTTCAAACTTAGCCTGTGGGCACGGGTGCAGGCTGCCATGGAACGGGGCAGGTAGAAAAGTATGTTGGCTGCTGCCAACAACATCCTCGTTGTAATTGCATTGTCATATGAGAAAACAAAAGTCAATGTATGTTGTGGGCGCTGGCACTGCCCATAGGCTCAGTATAGTCGTTGTGCCCTAATGATACAAAGTACTCACACATGTCTCCCTAGTCATCACTACTTGGCTGATCGTCAATCACACATCCACCCCAGGTGACTCCTCAGAAACATCAGAATATGCATTAATGATGGCTGTTGGCTTTGATCCTTCCATGCGCATTCTTTTGGATCTGAGAGGCATCCATTTGGAATGTCGACTATGCAGGGACGAAGCTCAAGGCATATGCCAAGCTGCAGCAGACATATCCGCCCCCCGAGAAATTGGAGACTGCCTTGGATCAGAAGCAGCTGTCTTCCTGGATATGGATGGCAAGATGGAGGACTGCCAATCAAAATACGACCTACCTGCAACCTGCGACATTTCTAAGGAATGTTCGTGGTACGTTCGTGGTGCATCGACACAGCTCGTCACATTAAGCAACGCCAGCGCACTCTGACGCACCTGCATGCTTGTCTTGGTGTCCACCAGTAGCGCAGATTCGCCGTTGTCTTGTTTTCCTTGGTCATTGCACTTTGGCCTTCTCTACAGACATGAGGCATGCATGTCCTTGTGCGCCATACTTGGAGCCCATCATGGAGTTGCCAAAATGTTGGACTTCAAGACGTTCCTGATTCATTTCTGCTGGTTGCAAGGGTGCTGCCTCACAATGGGAAGGTTTCCGCCAGTTGCGCAATTGAGACTGCTTTTGAGACCGCATTAATGCTGTATCAATAGCTCAACTGACTGAAAATCTTTGGACACAGTACAGGTGTGTGGATACTGTGGAGCTGGCTTTGCGGACTGGATAGTTGTACTGAACGCAAAAGGCGCCAGTGCAGACTGGAAATCCCACACGACCGCGTGGTCCAAGCATTTTGTGACAGCTTCTGCCTATGAACCAGCGTGAATGTGCACCAGGTGTAATTCACACAGATCGTGCGATGTAACTTATCCAAAATGGTGTACGTGATTCGCTGGTGGAGGCTTGCATGAATTTTAACTTGTGGAAGTTCCTAACTGGCGTGCCATCAGAGTCTGATCCACTGCCTGTTCCCAAAGGGGCGAACAAGGTAGAGTCAGGTTCACGAATCGGTGCCATGAGCAGTTTCTGGTACTTAGCGCCTAGAGTGAATGAACAAGTTATGATCACTGGCTCTTTGCCTTCCTGATTCATGTGAAGAGGTGGCTTAGCCGACAGGAACAAGCTGTGAGATGTTCCACCCCCAGTAAGGTTAAGCCATAATTGTGGTTGTTTGTGGAGTGGATGGTTTGGTGTGTATGTGGGTGATGTTTCTCCATTCAGCATGCCAATAGTGTGTGCAAAGGTGTACAACATAACGTGGCTGCGCAGACACAAAACATGTACCAGGAGAAATGTGCACAACTCTTGGTGCAAGAGTGCTTCACTGATAACACATTTTCTCGAAGATGCTTCGATTGAAAGTGAACATGAGCTCGAAGGCGACGAAGGGTTAATGTGGACCTGTTACCTTGAGACTTTTCAGTTCACTGTATTTGCACAAGACAATTTGGACTCCTTGCATCGTGCAGGCGATGGCAGGCATATACACATAAACACCATGAGGCTGTAGGAAGCAATCCAATCTGCCAATTATTCATTCTGGCAGGCAATCCAATCCAGTCCAATCGAATCCAATTCAATCCGACCCGCAGATTTGCCAATCCAGTCGTTTGTAGTTCTCACCCACAAATTTTTCGTGGAGTACTTTCAAGTTCTGTGGTTTGTGCATGAGGCCTCCCGGTGACAGTCTGCTTGCTGTTCTGTTTGTCCTGCAGATCGCGTTTGATAGGCGTGAACTTCTCGCAAATGCTCTTAAAAAGGCGAAGGTTAAGACTGCCCAGGACTTCCTCGATTTTGACTCCCCGCCCTTTTCGTGCCCACCTGGCTTCGATTTGGTGGTGTGCAGGGCAGCAGAGGTGGTGGAAGATTTGGTGCTGGCAGACGTGTATTGCGACCTCGCGCATGCCGAAGGAAAGTGCGATGAGGCGTTCTGTGCACCGAGCGATGGAGGGTGCGATCCTTCGGTGGACGTGAAGTTGAGAGTCACGGACGAGCTGCAGGAGGTGGGTGCAGGGCCGTCGGACACAAACTGCCAAGAGAACCTGGTGTTTTCATCTGTAGGCAAGCGATAACAATAGTCACTTATTCCACATACCCCTGTTTGGGCAATAATTGCTAATATATAATTGCTAAATGGCCAAACTGGGAAGCCAGCACTGCTCCACAAATCTGGAGCACAGCGCTTGTGCATTGTTAGCGCAAACCCATGCTCACAGCGTTGCACCCCGTGAGTTGCGTTTGTCCCACCAGCTCAAACTGCCAGAAAGACGCTGTCAACAACGGGGCTCTACATGGCTGCAGCGTGTTGCGATGCGTTGGTGCTGTAGACATGGTTTCTGGCGGTCTTGCATCCAGAATGCAGTTCTTGAGCACTGTATCCCTGCGCCATTCCTAGCAAAACCAGAATGTCAGCACAGGGAAGGACTGCCGATAAAGAATGCACAGCTTTCAGTGAACACTTTCCGAAGCTTAGGATTCATTCCTTCTTGCAAATATATCACCAGTGTCGACATCAAGCACACACCAGCGCCTCCGACCGTTGCGGTCCCCCATAACAGATATTGAAGTTATTGCAGATCCACAGGGACTGTGTTTAAAACAGTCAGGGCGCCTAATAGGTTCCTCGCCCATCGGAACAACGAGTGTACGCAGCTGCAACACCGCACTAGAATAAGGAATGCGCCTGAGCATTCCTGGATGGCACACTGTCTATGTCACACCACCGTGACGGAGCTGTTGCTCGTTTGTTGCGTAGATATACTTGAACGCCATCGCCAACCCGGGGGCCGCCAGGATCATGCGCAAGATGATATTCTGCGACCAGCAATTCGAGCAGGAGGACTGTGAGGAAGGGAGCTGTCTGTGGGACACGAATTTGGGCCAGTGCTCTCTCGACAGCGAGACGCTGCTGCAGGAGCTTCTGGCGACGCCCAGGAAGAGCAGGGAAGTTGGCTGCCAGGTGGTGCAGGGAATCCTCAGTACCGGCTGTCCGCTGTACGAAAACGAAGGCGAGTGCACAAAGGACGGGGAAGGAAAGTGCCTCTGGGATGACGAAGAAGGTGGGTGGATGTATTTTGTCGCGTTTTGTTGGAAGGATACATTTTGTTGGATCGATTTCTAGGGAAGGACATATTTTGTTGGAGGTTGTTGGATTTTGCTGGAAGGATGTATTTTGTTGAACTGGGCTGCTCAGCGGCTGCAACATCTTTGGTGGAACAGCGATACGAAACAGGTTGTCGCCACCCGACAGGGGAGATTCAACTGTTGCTCCCCCGCGTTTCTGGCCCGCTCGTCACAGGGTGCTGTAGACCTTTAGATGAAGTGACACCATGATGGTGAACAAAGCAAGGTATTGCGGAAGTCTAAAGCAGAGAGTTCTGGCACCGCCGAGGTGGGGTGTTGGTGCCAGGTGACACACCACATAGCATCACCGCACACACAGAATTGCTGTGGGTGCCTGAGCATGTGGTGTGTGTTTGGCTGATAATGCGTGCCAAGCGCCCATACCCGTTTGTTTGTGTTTGCAGGCTGCGAGCCAGGCCCTGTTGGTTACATGGACATCGTGTTTGCAAACGACCGGGACCTGGAGGTTCAAATAACAGAGGCCTCGTACGTGTGCAGCCAGAAGACCAACGAGAAAGACTGCAATTCAGCATGAGGGAAGGCGTGCTCAGAGTCACCACTGCCAATAAAAACAGACGCCACCGCCTGTTGCCAGCGGCTCGATAAACGTTGCCAAGGCGCAGGCACTAGGCGTTCCAATTCATCACTGACGGCTGCCCTGTAGCCGTTGCAGTTTTAATGGGCCTGGGGGATTGGACAGCGCTCATCATCTGTTTGACAAGGGGATTTGGGCCCTAGATGCAGCTAGCCGGGTTCTCCTGAGCAACCGCTGAGGGTTTGCTGTGAAGTCTGCCACTTCAACCGAATTTCTTGCGTTGCTCAACAGGCTCGATGGATTGAATGCATGCTATTATTCACAATGCGGCACGAGCACACGCCTCGTTAATGGAATGCTGGTACTTCACAGATGTGGTGCACCACGCTGAGACTATAAATTCTTGCACCGCAACACATCCAGTCTTCTGCCCAGCGCCTGAAGGTGTTTGTCAATCGTGGATAAGCGCTTCTTGTCTTTGGGCATTACCGCTGATTTCAATGGTCGATTCGCAACTCCCCAATCGTTTGTTTCGGAGAGGACACTGACACCCACTCTCAGAACGTGTGTGGTCCCAAGAGCATGGCAGATCATTTGCAGAAACACAGTGGAACGCAGCGCCAGGAACAGCATGCCCTAAACAGTGTCACCGGGACCCACATCAAAGGGATGAATACTTTGTCCCAAGGTGTTCATTGCAACTCCACTTCTCTTGGAGGGGGGATGGAATCAGGCAGTTCCGTCGCACTGGCCATCAAATTGAAGCTCAGATCCCCCTTCGTGAATGTCAATCCTTAAGTCGGTGCCGAATCACAAGTCATGCCTAGATGAATACAGATTGAAATCTTAACCATGCACCTCATCCTTGATGGGTCTCCCAGATAGTTGGGAGTGCTGGCTCAGGCCAAGCGACTCGAGTGCTTGTTTCAGCCATTGCAGTGGCGAAATGCCAAACACGAGTGTCTTCTTGTTCAGCTGCGGATGTCTGTGGCATGTTGAACGCTTGAAGACTTTCTGGAACACATTAGGGAAGACGCTATGTCGATTTGTTACGCTGAGTGTTAAATTGACACCGGGAGGGGGGGTCCCGACCTATGACGCTAAGAGATTATGCAATTGCAACAAAGTGGACATAAGGAGGAAAGATACCCAAAAAAGGACGCGGATCAGCTGGAAACAACTCATGACTTGTCCCTAAACCACCTCCGAGTGTTCGATGTTCAGGAAAGGCCCCAAAATGGATCAAACTACAACAATTCAGGCTGCCCCCCTGGCCCACAATGCCCATTAGAATCCCATTTCTCAACCCACTGAAATGAGCACATTTTTTGTCCTCAAAACCACCTAGAAATTGCATATCACTGTCACATACTGTTGCTGAGTCATCCTTGCATCGACATAAGGATTGATGCTAAGGAGGGTTGGGGGTTGGGGGTTGGGGGTGGGTGGGGTTGTACAGTTGGGGTTGAGGGTTGGGGGTGTGGGGGTGGAGTGGGGTATAAGGGGGGGGGGGGGGTAAGATGGCAGTACAAATTAACGAGGCGAAAACCCCTCCTTTTCCACCAATGTTTCAGGCGCTACAGGAGAGCCCCGGCACAACACAAGGCACGAAAGCAGGAGAGCGCATTGCTGGTCCACATATCGTGCTCAGTATTCACCCACGGTGTGCAAGCCAAGCGGACCCACAACAAATTCATCAAGAGATACATCAACAAACGAAACCAAATAGAAAGCCCCAGAAAGCGAGAACAGCAAGAAACTGCAAATGTGCCATAGCAGAGACACCGACCCCAAAAACAATCAGAAACCCCCCAAATGCCCAACAACCCAGAACTAGCATTATCACCCATATCCAACCACCTTCGAAGACCGCATGCAAAGTTTTGGGCCAAACGCCCACCTCCAAAGGCCTAGACAAGCAGCGAGGTTGGGTAAGACTCAACCCAGATGCCTGCAATGAGTAAGTGCAAGCGATAGCCCCGTCGCCAAACGGCCTGGACTGCCGCAGCCAAAAAAAAACCTCAAAGACGCCACAAAGGCGCCTTTTCCAGTCCAACTGCGCCCCTGATAAATCGTGGTAAATTCTCACCCCTCGGAAAGTACTAGGGACGGGTACTAGGGGTCTCAGCTTAACGTCAAATTGACGCTAAGCGTAACCAAATCGACATAGCGCCTTCCCTTAGGGGTAGTCGGGCTTCTTGAGTTGTGTCAATTTCGTGGCAAGTAAACATCTTTTAACGTCAAAGGTGTGGCCATTTCTCCATCAGCGTCGATTTAACGCTGACCATGACAAATACACGCTGGTATCACCCCCAAAGAGACGATTGTTTCTGTCTAGTACAGGCCACTTCACCATCTCCGTGGAGGTGCCAATGCCAACGATAGCACCATGAATAGCTGCATTGTCACCGCACACAGCAAGGGGAGTTCGTCTGCATTTGTCGCGCAGCCCTCAATGACAATCGACGCCCATCCAATGCAAACACAATATTGGGCAATCATTGCCGTCAATAACATTCCATATAGAAGAGCATGTGTACCGGTGAGCACAAAGACGAACACTGCTGAGTTCCAGCCTGATATCTGCTATTCTTTTGGAAGTTGTCCATTCAACATGCTTTTTGCTCTACTCCATAAACACAATATATATCTTTATTCCAACAATTTAGGGACCTCGCCACAAAAGGCAGTTGCCATCATGCCCTGGGGGCTTCAACAACCCAGCGCAAATTGCAATAAACACAGCCCTTGTTCCGCTTGTCGTGGAAAACAGTGTTCAAGTCGCTGTCAATGACTGCCGCCATATCTTAAGTGGCCCCACAACTGCTGCAACAATTGCAGCGCCTTCAACACAAGATCAAACCACTGATGGGGAAATTGGTTGCTTACCAACTGCACAAAAGTGCTTCACCTGAAATCGCGTACCATCAGCTGCCTTGCTGGAGGTTTACCTCTACTCCATTGTGAGTGCTTTTTGAGCCATTGCCAGCACCCCCTCACAAGTTTTGTGCCCACCGATGAATCCCCCAGCATGGACAAACACACAGCCAGGGATACCTACGACTTTGTCCAGCTCGTCGCTTCTCAGTCCACGCCATGCGTTTGGAAGCCGTCTACGAGAAATGTAGCTTCCTGGCGAGACAGACACTGCCTGGATCCTCCACACGTGCTCCCTGTCATCCTGCAGAGCAGAGACACAAGTCAGAACACCTGACATGTTCTACAACAAGCCCATCCAGGCCTTGCAACATGTCTTTCACAGCATACACACCATCTGCAACGTCAGGCAATACAACAACCGACTGAACTTGTGATGAGGACAGCTAGCTACACCAGGTTGGTCAATTTTGTCAGTATCGCTTGTCAGTCCACAGCTCCCAACGAACTCCAGCAAACTTCAGTGCAAAGGACAGCTTCCAGCATCAGCTGCAGCGATCGCACTGGCAGCAAGGGAAAATCCGTTGCTTCCATGTTTTTCATGTTCCGCTTTGCAACAGTTGGCAATGTACCAAAGGCTCACCTCATACAGGCAGTATTTAACCTGCCCCGAAACACCGCTGGCTTCCTCAAGATCATACAGGTGCTCTTTCCAGGGGCAGTAACGTTTGAGCTGCATGATCTCTCCACTCGAATCGATGTTGAGTCGCTCATCAAAAGACTCTTGCACATATTGACGTCCAGGCAGCCAGGACTGGGACACAACACAGGAGTAAGCGATCTGCAATTTGACCTGCTGCCAACTTACTCCATTCACAATGCTTGATGGAATGATGCCATTCTGCCAGGAATGGAGCACCCCAATCCTTAACATGTGCCTGTCCTGCAACCCAAAGCTGGAAAGTAAAAGTCTGCTACGAATTTCAGTGTTCTGCCACTGCAAAGATCCTGAGCCCACCTGTCCAGAGTATTTCACGTGATCGGCAAACTCTGAGCCTGTGAGCTCAACAGCTTTCATAAACAGCTTGTAGAGCACCTCTGGCGAAGAATCTTCATTCCAGTTGGGATTCAGAAAGTTCACTCTTGCGCCGAGTGTTGTGTTGTTCACATACTTGGGTGGGGCATCTCCTTCCCATTGGTTGATACCTATAAAACGAACAAATTTGTGCCACAGTGTCAATTGACAAGCACCTGGGGAGCAGTACCACAAATAAAACTGACATTCAATCCCTGCAAGCTTGTTTCTCCATCAAGAAGCCCTTGCCTTTGGCATCCACACTCACCATTGTCATTAGCATCAACAGCCTCGATGAAGGTTTTGTAGATGCGCAGATAAAGGGTGTCGATGTCATCGCTGCTCACAGCTGGCCCCAATATTTTTCCAATCACTTCCTTTCCTGCTTAACACGAACATGGAGTACATGTTGTCAATTGTGGAAAGCAGAGCTGATGATCAGAGGGTCAATTGACACCAAATAGTTGAACTTAGCAATATAACTATGCGCAGTTGCAAGGAGACATCTAACCTGACCAAAGTGAAGTTTGTCCAGCACAATTTGCAGGGAACAGAAAAGATCACTGAATTTTAGGTGCTCGTGCTTGAAACCATCGCTGTGTGGGGGCTGGCCAAAGCATTTATCAGCGATTTACGACCAAGGAGAATATGCTCTTGTTCTGTCCTACAGTATGGACATCAGCGTTGCCCCATGACCCAAGTAGCCACAGCAGCCCAGACAGGACAGAATGCAAGTAGCAAAGCCTCCTTCCCGAAAAGAGAGCAGGAGCTTAGGTCGTCAATAGCTAGAGCACAAGAGGTAGAGCAGACAAAGGGTGTGTGTCGAGGCCTGCAGCTGACCCTTGTGGAATCATATGCCCTTCCATCTCTGGCAGTGAACAAGCAGGCTGGTAAGTTCCAGGCACACAAAATGCAAAGATTTTCCCTTCAGGTAAGGGCAGCAGCTGATGCTCATTTGGGATGTGAAGTGCACTCACCAAAATGTCTGTAAACCAGCCCAGCACTAGAGAGCTTGGTGGTGTACCCTGCAAACAACAATATGCATGCAGTGGGAAATGCACCAGAGAACCAAGCCAACAGATCTTGCCAGTCAGGGTACGTCGTAAAATTGACACACCCGCACACAATGGCGAGCATCTGATGAAACAATAGTGTTCAACCGCCTCACCATGTCCGAAATTATCTGCAAACTCTCTTTGGTGATGATCAAATCTTCCAAGCCCTGATGAAAGGACAGGACATGTGTTTTACTTAAGCATCCAATGCGACCTCCGCTTTAAGTGCACCGGTCTCCACAAGGTTGCATGCAGCTGCGGCAAGGTTATAAACAAATGGCAATCTCTCTGGACGAGTTCTTTGGAGAGGATGGGTTCAGATGCACTGTGCTATCTGCAGTCTAGCCTGGTAGCAGTGAAGTGCCAGAATTTGCAATCTGGTGTGTTGATTCCCATGAAGCATTCCAGCCAGCGCACATCGAATTCCTGCTGCAGTTTCTGGCCTTCAAAGTCGTATTTATTGCACGATCCAATGGTGTTGGATTCTCAATTCTGAGGAAAAAACAGGTCATGGCCGCGCAGCCTTTCAGTCATTCAGAACCTCTGTGTTAGGGTGCTGAAGACTTGGTCGAACAAGCTTACCGGCGTCGTATTCTCCCCCCACATCGACGACCACGTCCAGGTCCTTGAGGACGGCTGGGTCCCTGGTCCGCACGATTTCCGCGTCCCGGAAACGGTCCGTCTGTTTCAGCATCCAGCATGCCAGCGCCTCATCACAGTGGAAGGTGCCACTGTGAGTCCCAATCTTGACGGCCTTCCGCTTGTGGAGTGCGGACGAGGACATCGCGAGCGCGGCAAGGCGCCTTGCCGCAAGGCCAGAGGCAGCGAGACCAAGCTGCATAGGAGCGGCGACACCACCTTTGCCCAGTAACATGGCCTGCCCTGCATGCAAGAGGCTGACTGTGGCCTGTCCTGCCCGCAAGGTACAGTACTGGGTACTGGCGCCTACCCAGTCAGCAGCGCTTTTGTAAAGTACAACTTTTGCGTTTGGGTCAGATTCTTTTGCCCGCAGTGTTGCAGCGGTTGGCGCCCTGCAGCGTCGGCTTCGGCACCGCTCCGCCCGTTGCCGCTGCCGGCCGGCGTGAGCGCTGACGCACGCGCCCGGGGGCCCCTGTTGCCGGTCGTCAGGAATCAAGCGGGCACTTGTCGGCGTTCGTGGGCGTTGTCCGAATCTTTACCGATGCCTCCAAGCATGAGCTTCGCCGTGCGCAACTCGCCGGCGGGTCCGATCGCCGCCCGTCGGCCTTCGCCGATGCGATCAGAACCGGGAGCCGTGCGCGCAAGCCAGGTGGGAAGAAGAGCGGCGCCTCATTGGACGAAGTGCAGGGCGGGAGACAAGAACGGGACGTCGGACCAGGTCGTGTCCCCATTCGGGGATGGTCCCCGAGAGTCGGAGGAAAAATTCCTTGACGTTGCCTCAGTCCTTGAAGAGGTGAGCGTCCACGCAGACCGCTGGCAATGCATCCCACTGCGCCCCGTACCGCGGGGCTTTTCCTGTTGTGCGATTCTTCAATTGCGGTGCAAACCCAATGAAAACTAAGGGGAATGGGAACATGGAAGGCTCGCCAGAGAACGCCACCAGTGCCCTTGTGCAACGAACAACATCATCTGAGAGGCAAAAAGGCTATGCTTTGCCATGTTTTCACCACCGTGATAAATAAGAAGTGCCCCGACAAAAACGTTGATGGCGGTTTTGTCTGGGAGATTGGGGCTTCAGGCAATTTCATCGGGCATTGGCACGGCTGTGGCAGGCCAGGCAGCTGGGCGATGATTTCGTGTTCAGAGACAACGATGAAGGAGACGTATGGGAGCTGGAAGGAAAACTGACAGCTGACCCTGTGGATTGTGAGTATAATCCCATCCACAGCGTTGCACGTGTTTAATGGCAATCCGATTCGATTGAGGGAATCCTTTAGGGGCGCGTGGCCAAGGAAGCATGCTGTGCACTGGACATTTTTTATCTCCTTAGATTGCTGCACACAGGCAGCGTAAAGTGGCACTAGGGGACGACATTCACATCCTGACTGCCTTTGTACCCGATGCTCAGCAGTTGTTGAATAGTTTGGGGAATATTGGCACTGTTTAGGCGGGCAGCATTGTTCTGAATGGTGAACAGGCAGGCAGAACCTCTCTCTGAATACCCGATTTCACAGCCTATTGATGTGGTAGCTGCAGATTCTGCCAGAATTACAAGACCAGGGAGCCAAGCAGGGGAGGTCTTAACTTGGGAATTTGAATTCTAGAGAACGAATAGAGTACGAATGTTATATAAATCAGAGCGCCATTGACTGCCGTCCATTTTGCACGTTCGTCTGTTCAGCTACAGCTCTTGCTACAGATTGTGTGGATGTGGTTCACTGCTGCTAGCACAGCAGGCTTCTGGCATTTCTTCCCCTATCTGCTTGTATTGCCATTTGCCTCTGTGCACATTTTCCTGTTTTTGATTCCCATGTATGCCTTGTTCAGTGCTACAGGGCGAGGTGAAGCATGCATTGAATCCTGACGACGCAGATATAACAAGTGCATATTCCCCTGAGCAAGGTGCTGTCCACAGAACCCGAGGCTTGCTATGCACTTTCCTTGCTTGTCCCATTATTGGATAGCAGCTGGATGGCTCTGCATAATGTCAGGGATTTTTTTTCTCTCCAGCATGGACAGTTTGTTGACACCAACCTGAGGCATGGCTGTCTTGCAGCATTTTGATTCATCTTCTGTTTGCCAACAGGATTTGCAGAGATAGATGTTGAGGAACTCAGCAAACGAATGGGAGATGGCAACATCTCTTTGCTGTTGGATGTCCGCAGACCAATGGAGTTTTCAGATGGGCATGTCCCTGGTGCGCGAAATGTTCCGCTGGATGAGTTGTCGGCAACAGTAAGACAGGGCGAATTGGATGAGTACAAGGACAAGCCAATTGCTGTTATCTGTGAAATGGGCACTCGATCTGCCCAGGCCACTGTGAGGCTGAGCAAGGTGAGTTCGACTGAAACGTCTCAACGCCAGCATTGGCTGTGAATGGGGCGCAATCTGGCTCTGCCATAATAATTCTTGCAAGGCAGTCCATGTGGTCTGCAACAACCACAATTGTTCACCAACCCTTCACAACTACACCACAGTTTATCCCATGACTACATCTATTGGATTCACCTGCTGGGCCCTAAGCTCCGGCCTTTACAACCTCCACGGTCTGGCGGCTGGATGCCCCCCCCTCAGGAAAGGCATTCGGATTTGTAAGTAATTGAAGCAATGTGGCCAATAAAGAATCACCTGCAGTTGGAAATTGATGTTATAGTTGTAGTGTTGACGCCCCCCCCTCCTTGGCCGTGTGGCACAAATTGGGTGTTTAAGTCCTGATTGCCGCGGTCCTGGTGCTGGTGCAAGTGGGCAATTTAAACGTACTGCTACTGTGGCCGACTGAAGCAAATTTCCTTTGAATACCATCCAGATGCCCAATTTTGAGTCTTGGTGGGTGCTTTCGACTGCAGGTGCTCTTATTCAACAATGTCACAAATGTGAAAGGCGGCACAAAAGAATGGGTTGCACGAGGGTACAGAATTGAGTGAGAACCATGGATGCAGAATACTTCTGAGGCAGCAGGCGCATCCTTATTTCCGTTTCTTCCAGCCAATTGTCAGTGGGCTCGATTAGTAGATACGTGGACAAATAGTCGGCAATCTTGGTCAGTTTCTTATTCACTACTGCTGTTGCGCATTCGAAGCGAACAAATCTTGACGCTGGGTAATGGAAGACGGTGTTCTGTGGGGATATATCTCATGCATTGCTATGCTCTCCGGAGTTATAAGGATGGACAACCAGGAGGTGCATCAGGGTTCAATTCTCAACGGCAAGGCAAGGAAGCTTGGTATTGAACCAGCGCAGTCCACGTGCTCACCTGCGCTGCCTTGTTTGCTATGAATTCTTCTCCCTGGTGCTCCTCCCAAGAGCGCATGGTCGCCAGCATCCTATCTACCCAGTTCGCAGATCCCACCCCGCATCCAGGGGCACCCCAAGCGACGCTTTGTGTATATTGATCTTCAGCGGCCAAGCGGAGTTTTATGAGAACAGCACCGCTTTCAAGGGAGTGTACCCATTGGTGCAGAATTGCATGAAGTGCATGGAGTGCTGTGCACTTTTTGTGACAGACCACTGGCACACCGATTGTCAAGCGCGATGAGCATGTGCCAATTCCCTGCTTTCCATTGTCCCTTCCATACAAGAGGCATGCGAGTCCCAACAACATCCACTGTGCCCAAACCAAATTTAACAGCCACCATCTTTATAAACATAACGGCCTCTTGGGAGATTCACCAGCCAACATCCTTCCATCAGAGAAGGCGAAATGAAGGTGGGAGCGATTGTCCACAACATCTCAAGGCCAATCGAGAGCAAATGTGTGCTGCCGTGCATGGCAAATCGTCCACAACAAAACGGCTTGAGACAAATTGAGGCTCCTATTGGCAAAGCAAGCACAACCACTAGCATACAAGGCATTTGGGGCATGCATCATGTATCATCGGCGTGATAATTTCCCACGATCGGCCACGACTGCCTTGTTTGCGGTGTGCAATTGGCCGCTTTCAGCAGAGGCACCCACAATTCCATGTTTGCGACCACTTTTGTCAGCACCAGAAAGGCCACAGTGGCTGTCGCACCTTGCAAGGTTAGAGGAGAGCCATCAAGGCCTGTCACACACTTGGCGCTCAAGACGCAGCCCCCTGCAGTGCCCGTGGTCCACCAGTGTCTGAGCTCTGTACAAATAATAATCCCCAGAAATGCTCTTGACACAATGCATGTGCAGTCTGGACCCAAGAGGAAACTATCCCAAATTTTTTGAAAGATTTAGCACAGTGCATCCAGTGCTAGCGTGGCTGAAAGCCATCGCCCATGACAGCCTTCTTGGGGTCCAGGATGAACTGGTTCTCCGCCTCTTCGCTGTGGTATACACATGACACCTCCGGTTGGCGGTTGAGATCCCCAACATATGCAAAGGTGTTCATGTTCTTCTTGCAGGACTCCACCTGCACAGCAACAACAGCCCACACCCCATTAGCTGCCATGAAATGGCGGACAGTGACAGCTGGTCCCTGATTTCCGTCGATTGCATTGTCAAAGGCAAGATTTCAATGTTACAACAGCTGTGTCAGGCCTTCCAGATAACAAAATTGGTTTATTCCCAAAAAAACTGTGCTCTGCAGAAGTCCTTGCACACCTTGTGTCATATTAGCCACGACTCCTTAGGAAGGATGAAGCATCACACTCAAGAAAGTCATATTAGGACTGAAATGCAATGGACTATGTGTGTGCGGCTATGTGGGAGGGAGTGTGTTGCCAGAGCTGCTCTGAGGGGGGCAACTGGGCGTCAGAACAAGCACCCGATTGCAGAGTTAGCCATGCTGACCCTGTGGCAGCCACTTGCTAGAAGGGCGTGGCTTTCCGATGACTGTTGTTCGCAAGCATGGACAGGGGGCCACACTGATTGCACAACCAAAGACATCTGTGCACCAGGAGCGCCACCTCAGTATGTCAGATAATATTCCGATCTTGTGTGCAACATGCATGGCCTGCTCCCAAGAGTGTGAGAGACAATCATTTATGCTGTGGGATTGTGTAGCTGCATTCGTTCTTCTCCCGATAGTGCTTATGGATGATTCTGTAGCTCATGATCCTGAGGTCCTTTTAGTAGGCAAGGCATCACTTGAATTCTTAATACTAGCAGGGCTTTGTTAGGCACCACACCTTGCCAGTGCCCTTACTAGTTGTGACTACATCAAACATGTGCATTGATACTATTGGGAATATTGAAGGACAGAGGTAATGGAAATGCACACATTTCTCTTGCCACATTTTCAGGTGTGTAGCAATCTTTGGTGCTGGGACGAGGTTCGCTTTTGAGAACATATGCCCCATCATCGTTATTACTTTGAGCTGCACATTGTATGAATGTGAGGTATGTGGGCCACATGGCTGCCCAGTTTGCCAAACTTTTGGTATCGATCTCTTTTGCCCAAGATCTTCATTCTCTTGTAGGCCGCCTAGATGGCCTGAGGTGACCTGATTTTGGTGCTGTCGGGTCTTTCTTTACAAATTCATTGCTGCTGAGATGTTTTGGGCAAAGGGATGTGTCTATTGTCTGTTGCCATCCAATTTCCTCCCTGTTTTGTGTCGATGGGCTTTTACACCACCACAGCCACATTGGATGGTGGCTTAGCACTCCACTATCCACTGAAGCACAGTGCACTGTGCAAGTGTTACACTACAACAAAGAACATCCACACAATCCATCTCTGCGATTCTTGAAATACTGGCATAGAAGGTAGGTGTCAATCAACAGGATGGGTTCACAGTTGGTATACAACAAGCATGCGTGGGGAACAAGCAAACACAAACTCACAACACATGTGAGCCCTCTACAACCCCTGAATGGACTCTCCAGCTCCTATGTCCGCACACCAACCATCTACTTACTTCATCCCTTGATACCAAACTCCTCCCCTCCAGCACTCTAAAGTTGCTTCTCCTCAAGATACATCCTGGCTTCACTTCTGGCTGGGCAACGTAGACATTGAACCTAACGGGCACACAAGCACTTGAATGCAGCCCTGTAGAGAACACTATGGCTGAGGCTATGTACTCCCGCAAGCCATGCATTCAGTACACTGCAGTGAAGGGATGCACATTTCTTGTATGCGTTGGGGCACACACAACAATTTACGAAACAAGTTCTCTCAAAGAACAAAAGAAAAGGCACATTGGTAGGACAACATGGTCATCAGTCATCACTGAAATTCCAATTCATTGCCACGCAGTCCTCTCATTCTTATATCCAGCAGCACTGCAAGTGTCCCACAACTATCCAGTGTACGTATCCAACCGCACAGTTCTAGCAAGAAGAGGCCCCAAAAGGTTTGCAACCAATGCCATATCATCACACCACTCTTGCACGCAAGTGTAGCTCGTTCCAAACATCTCTGTGTGAGGACTCCTTGTATGCGCAAAAGCTGAAATTGACTCAAAAGTGGGATCCACTGACAAGGTAATGAGAGCATGGGTTCAGCTGATTCTGTTGCACAAGTGCTCGGGGGAATCACCGACATGTGTGCAAGCACCAACGAGGGTGGACCTCAAGTATTGCAGGAATGCCACCCAGGAGGCAGTGCACTCGGTCACTGCCTCTTTGCGCTCTGACACACACTACTTCCCATGCGCCATGCCCCATGCCGCTTGCCCCAAGCACAAATGAGCGCAACCACACCAGACTCCACCAACAGCTGGCAGCATATCCGCGCAATTCTGGTTCGGTCGTAATTCACCATTAGCCAACAGCCGTTTCTCAACGGCAAGGCGCACCCAGGATGGCACCCGCCGCGCAAATTTCGCCATTTCAGACACAACGCAAGCCATATATATGGCCAACAAGCAAACGACGAGTCGAGCAGCCTCCAAGGTCCCGCGCTCACTCACGGATTGAACGACACGAATATCCTCTGGTCGAAGACCATGGAGCTGTATCCGTTGGCCATGCACAGCTCCGAGTTGGGCGTCCGCCTGTCCACGATCTCCGTTGACGCCACGTTGCTGGGCTCCACGGACACCTCGGAGGCAAAATACACACCAGCTCCCAGCCCCATGACGAACGCCCCAGTGATGAGCGCCTTGGTCAGGCTGGAAAGATTTCCAAACTCGTCGCCTGGGCTAGGGCCCCCGTCGCCGCCCATCGGCCCCGCCTGCCGCCCTTCATCAAATGCTCCCCCTTCTCTTCCGCCATCCCCCCTCAATGCCCCACCGCCAATTTTCGAGATCCTTGCCTGGCGCCGTCGTGTGGCCGCGAGCCACTGCCGGCTGCGGCCGAATGGCACCGCCTGGCGGATGGGCCCGGGGTGCAGGGAGAGATGCATGCAGGTGGGGTGGCTGCATGTGGTGCCCCCCGGAGGCTTGAGGAGCGACTGCGAGGACCGCAGGGGCGCGGAGAAGGGGGCGAGCATCCTCATGGGCGCCGCGACAGGCCGGGCAAGGTGGAGGGCGCCGTAGTCTTGCAGCGTGGACGCCAACGGCCACCTCCTGTGCGAGGGGCGGGACTGTCGTTTTTGGGATTTAGGCAAGTCTTTTTGATTACGTAGTGCAAGGCGCAGTGATGCGGCCGTGTGGGGATGGCAGCGTGACAAGGGCATGGAGAGACGGATGGAAGGGAACTAATATTACTGCCTGCACCATATCGGTGACTGCTTGCACCAAATCACGTGCACACTGTGCCCTAACGTCAGTTTTAGGGTTAGGTTTAGTTTTAGGGTGATTTTTAGTGTTAAGGTTAGGGTAAGGGCAGGTTAAGGTTTAGGGTTTAGGGTTTAGGTTAGGTAAGTTTCGGCGGGAGTTGGTGCAAGCAGTCACCGATTTAGTGCAGAAAGTCACCGATTTGGTGCAGAGAGTAATTGTATGCCGATGGAAGGTGGGTCTTACACAAGGGCAAAGGACCAAAGGCCGTCGGGTCACATATGTACCCAGGGTACAGTCGGTGTCCACTGGAAGGAATATGTCATAGCAGCGCCTTGTCCCGTTCCTCGGCAGTCAACACTGCAGACGTCATACTCGCAGCCTCGGGAGTACAGCGCATAACCCCTTGGGTTGCTTGCGTGTCTGCAGCGCGAATTGAATGCACCAGGGTTGGCAGGCAGAACTGGGATATGCCAATATGGAGCAAGGCTTCTGACAGGCTGCCTTCAGCAAGGGAGCCTTTGAGGCTGGCAATTGCCGTTTGTAGTGCACGTTTTGGCGAAACGAGAGGGCATTGTGTCCGTTGTGTGCTCCTCCCAGCCTCTGGGCGACACTCGCGAACAGATATGAACCGAATCTCCCACTGGGGGGGAATGTGCGATGCACTCTTGATGCAACTCGGCTTTGACTGTGCACCAGTCCGCATTCGAGTACTGATAGACCGCGATTCAGATTCGAGCACCTTCATGAATACCTCAGCGAAACAGAATGTGGAACGGAAAATCCGCAGGCAACGCGGTCTTCAAACGATCCCAAAAGGGAGAAGCCACGTGGGTCCCTTGAGCTGCCCATCGAGCGCTGCATCACGTTCCGCCGACCTGCTCGCTGAGCCCTACTTCGATTCCAAAACCCGGGGGAAAACTGAAGCCCTGGCAGGACTGTGTTGGCGGCCTGTCGGGAAAAGGTGGGCGTCTAGAATACGCATTGTTGGGCCGCTCATCAGCTGGTGATCCCCTTGATTTGTGCATGCACTTGGGTGCAGATTATGGGGAGCGAAAACCAAGGGAAGGAAGAAAATGCACAGCCACATCCTGGCGTCTCGACTCGAGGTCATATCTTTTTTAAGTCCTCACTAGCGACTTCTCCCCGTGTCTGCAATGCGCCCCAACTTGCAAGGTCCTTCCCAACCTGGATTCCTTGGTTTGGGTCTCTGCCAGTCCGGCGCATATGAATCATTGATTGAAAGCACTGATTCCACACTAAATAGAGGGGAATCAGGAGGTTTTCGCAGTGCGATGGGGCACACAAATCGTGTTTCAAAAGAAAATGGCCACCAACATAAATTTCTAAAAGTGTCGTTATTGTGGATCCACAGGATTCATCATTCGGACTCACAGGCCACCCCTCTCATCGGATTGTGTGGTCTGTGCCATTTGGGAACGATCGTCCACTCACTTCGCAAGCGCAGTGCACCCATCGATTGGCCCACTGGGTGTCACTACCCCGTTCCGTAGAGGCCAACATAATGCACTGGGAGCATATGTGTCGCCTGGCAGAAAACAAATATCATGAGGTAGACGAGATTGGAATCCGTCAGCACGTCACGGACAATTGTGGGTAATATATGTCACATGCATGTGATAGACAAACACAGAAAATGGCGCTGGCCCTGGGACATAGTTGTCAGACGAGGCACAATGGTAGCGTCGACATATGTACACACGACAAGCAGGTCACAATGCACTATTGCTGCAGTGCAACCGTTTTCATATGATATTCCTATTGGCCACATAGCCTTATTCACAATACATGTATTCTGTGCAAAATTATGTAGCCAGTAGGAATGAATAGGAATTTGAGTTCGTCTGAGGGGAACTCAACTTCTGCCGCACACACTATCAATTTCACGATGTCTACTTTCTGCAGCACTCCTCCAACTTTTCTTGCGCTGCTGTGTACTTCCAAATGAGGCATTGTCCCGTCCCAAATGATTGCAAGTTGAATTATTGAAGGGCGGGCCAAACGAGCTGGAAGGGACGAGGGGTGATCAAAAAATGTCCGAACATTATATGGGGATCATATGCACTAGTCGCACATCCCCAAATCTCCATGATGGCCATCGACACACGTTGCCGACACATACGCAGGTGGTATGCCTTCCTGCATTGTCAAATGTGAGATGCCGAATATCCGCGTGGGGTTCGCCAAGCACAGATAGTTTCCTGCCAGGGATCCAAATCCCCAGGCGATAAGCAGTGGACATGATTCATTATCGCTTCCATGTGCCAGATATCGCAACAGCACTTCCCGATGCCCCACTCGAAACCATGCTTGCTTTTTAAAAAATTGCAATGTAAAGCAAATTTGCTTCAACTTTCTTTTAAAAGGAAGTTGCTACAATCTGTGAAAGGGGCTAACCACCCACAGCTTGCACCAGAGCGTGGGGTGCTGACGCTGAGGTTGCCTTTGAAGTGAACAAGAAAGCGAAAAAATCGCAATCCAATTGTCATTGCTGATGTCCTTTGGACGGCAGCAATATTCCTGTGAACAGGCCTTGTGTTTGCGGTGTAAACGCTTTCCTATTTGCAGCTTTTGAAGCGCAAAAATGGTTTTTACGTTTTCGCGTGTTTATTGTCATAAAAATGCGTAAAAATGGACTCTGTTTACGAAATGACAGTACACACAGGCTCAGGGAGCTCAGGGAGTGGCAGCTAGCCTCGTTGAAGTCTGCAGAAAGCGATTTTCTGCTCGAAGACGCCGTCGCCCCTGCCAAAGACGAGGTGGACGCTGTGTTGCTGGCGCTGGAGAATGTGGAAGACTGATCACTCCTTGGGGCGTCATCATGTATTCTGGGCGTGTCGACGAGCCGTAAGTATGCGTAAGTATGCCCGCCGAAATGGCCGTTTCTCTATTTATGCGTCTTTACGTGTAAAAACGCAAACGTGAAAATGGAGTCGTAAACGTAAAGATCAAGCCTGCCAGTGAACGGCCTGTCAGCCGTCCATTCTTCACTCGCTCTGAAGTACTCACTGCACCAGTGCAGTGAGCAGGCTTGTTGTTACGGCGCAAACATGTTATATTGACAAAACCCAAAGCTGGTGCCGTAAACGCAAATAGCAAGCCTGGCAGTGAGTCAAGTACTGCGCAACGCAGTGAGTGATGGTATGCCATCGTGCGGATCAGAGGGCCCCACAGCGTCAAGCTTTGCTCCAGCTAGGTCTGTGCAGAGAGTTGTGCTGCACAGAAAATTCCAAGGGAAGAGAAATTCGACAGACCGTGACCTCACACAAGTTTCTGCAGATTCGCTGAAATCCCCCCCCCCCCCGCCCTGCGGCCACCGGCAGCACCGAATATGCCCCGATTGTGCTCTTAGAAGGGACAGGATCAGCGGCGGTGCCGCGCCCCCCCTGACTAATAGCAATCTGCGCCGTCAACCAACGGTTGGTAAAGTGCGCACACCGCCGCCCGCGGATCACTGTTGAGCCTCTTGGCTTCCTTCCCGCTTCATCCTTCCCCCTCTTCCTTCCCGCACAACGTCAATTGACACGACGTCGATTGGCTGAACCGCGACCCGTAGCGGCGGCAACTCACCAGGCCGCCACCGATCTGCCAAGGGCCTCGAGCGCAGCCCATCCGTTGGAGATGGCCACCACATCGGGCCCCCCGCTGCCGCGCAGCGCAGGCCCCGCGCTCCCAACCCGCCTAAGCGGGAGACCCCAGCCGGTGACGTGTGTTCATGCCAGGCGGCGCCCGCAGGTGCGCCGCGCCTCTTGGCCACCGCTGCTCCTGCGTGCCGTTGGAAGGCGGCTCGGCGTGTCGTCGGGGTCCGAAAGCCGCGCTTGGGGCTCTTTGTGGAATGTACTGGTAACGGATCCGTCGCGATCACGCCACGCCTTGGGCGAGGTTCTCGGACGTGGCTCTCTCGTGCCGCGCTGGCGGAGTGCTTGGCCGTCGGCAGCCGCGAGCGGTGCACGGCCACCTGGGCTGGCGTTTCAGGAAACGACGTTGTGGGACACCTTTTGTGGTGGCGAAAAGACTGTCCCGCCGTTGGATGCCCCGGGCGCGAGCATCAGGGCATCCGCTCCCCGCCGCCTTCAAATTTGTGAGGCCCGAAAATTTCCCGGCTCAGTTGGTGCCAAGCGCCCGCCGTGTGAGAACGCCGCGCGCCGCGCGGCGCGCCTGCAATGCTGCCTGAGGTGGACGGCCCCACGATATCCCGCCTCACGAGTTGCGTCGACCCCTTGGCCCGGGGCATCGCTCCGTGTGTGTTATCGCGCGGCGCTTTCCGGAATGTGCTTCAGGAGCGGCTCCCAGCTCGCTGTGGTCGAGGCACCACCCGCCAGTTATGAAACGCCTGTTGCTAATGAATATTATGTTCAGATCTCGGTTGAGGACGGGGAGGCCGAAAGTTTGGACTTGATCCCGCGCGAAGAGGCCACGTTTGTCCCCGGTCACTTGCGCAAGCACGCGCGGCGGCCAGTTCCGCGTCGACCAGGCGCTATCAACGAGAATGTGAGCCGAAAATCCGCTTCTGCGCTGCACAGTGCGTTTTGGCGCGCACGTTCAACCACTGTGAGCCCGACAGCGCTGCGGTGAATGAACTGGTAGGCGCACCGCAGAAGGTGCTCGGGTGCCAGGAGCGGCTTTGATCGCGGCGAGCAAGGTGCGTGGCTTGTCCCAGCGCTGGGTTTTCCTTCCCTCGCTCGTGTCATCGATGCCCTTGGGCGTCGCTGGCTCCTCGCATTCGCTTTCGAGCTTTCGCGGCGGTATACTGGCTGCCCGTCGTGCTTGGCCCTGTGGCAGGGTACCGCCATTTGAGCGACTCCGGCACTCTTCTCGTTAAATACACGATGGCAACCTGTCCAACGGGGCTCCGACAGCGGCCACGATGTGTTGCCGACATGCCCGCTCGAATCACCGGCTGATCTTGCCGCAGGTGAAACCGGGATGAGCGAGGGAAGTTTGACAGCTGTGGGAGGGATATGCCTCCAGAGAATGGAACGCGGCCAGCGCTCCTCGCGCTGGCCTGATCACAGCGAGGGCAAGCGCTGGCGAGCCACGAGGCCCTCGAACTGTCTGCTACCGGACGCTTGGGAATGACGAAGGCAACAATGACAGGTGACCATGCACGGCCGGAAGCGTGGTGGCCCGCGTGTCGGTGCCTCCCTTTCAGATTGAAACGTCGTCAACTGCGGCACTAGGAGCCTTGCCTGCAGCCCACAAGCTTGTAGCAAGGCTCCTGCAGGAGCCTTGCATCCGCTGATGTAACAGTGAATAATGTTTCAAAGATGTCAACGCGTCAATGTGCCAGTCGCTCTTCAGGGAAACTGGGCATTGACGTACATCAATCACAGTGGCACGTTCCAATGGGCGTGTGGTTACAGATTTGCTGAAACGGAATGCGGAGGCAAATGGCTCACTGACTCATCTACTGGCATGCAAATAGATATTGAGCCGTTTGCCTCTACATTCCGTTGGCAAGATTCCTGGCAAGATTTTCCTCATGCAAGTCGGTTAACAAGCCTCTCACACATTTACCAGTATATGTGTGAGAGGCTTGTTAACCGACTTGCATGAGGAAAATCTTGCCAGTGTATGTGCAGGCACCCTGCAGTGTGGCAGGGCATTTATGGCATTTGACTGTTGTTGCCAATGCAGTCGCACAACAGCGGAATAGTGTGGTGAAACAGTATTTCATTGCACTATTCTCGTAGTTCAGAAATACTAATTTTCCGATTTGCTCTTCCCAAACACAAAATCCTTTTTGCGAAAGGCAGCGTCTCAGTGCAATTTCAATTGGTGATCGATTGATCATGGTCGGAATGTGGGGGATATGGTGGTACGTTTATGTTTCAAGCAAACGAATAGGTCTGCCCGGTGTGCTGCCAAAGCGGATGTGGCTGCATCGCTGCATTTACACCTGCATCTGCAAAGAGTACAATTGTCGTAAAGAGCACGTCAGCCATTGCGGCCACCCACCACAACATACACAAACGCAGCACCTGGGAGCGCAATACCAGTGTCGTGATCGCAGTCGCCTTTACATGATGAATCCTGTCTTCGGAATCCAGCTCATGAGCTGTTTAATCAGATCACATTCCACCGCTGCAATGTGCATTTTCTCTCTATCTACCATCACAACTCTGCTATTTAGTTAGCGTCCGTCTCTGATCAGAAGTGCGTGCCGAGACACAGGAAGCGGACACGTCCACGGTTATAACAACACGGCATGCCTGTCATGCCGACACGAATATTTTAATCAGTCACCTCGGCAACAGACAAGTAACCTCATGGACGAGCGCAGCCGTTGCATTTCGCTCGTTAGCTCTTGCCTCCTTGTGCCACATGTGTGAGGCTGCTCGGCTTGCCTACAATGCCCCCATCATCAACGTTGATGGTGCACCTTGCTCCTTAAAATGCTAAACGAAGCATCTAGATCTGGATAGGTGAATCATGTGCGCTTGCAGTGTGTGAGCACCGCCCCCTTCAATATTGCGGTATCCAGAGTTCCGGAGTGTATGTATCGTTGGAGGCCATCCAAAACATCGCTGCCAGCGGGTAGTGCGTGATCATTTCAACATTGAATCATCTGCGACGTCGTTGAGGACTCAAGGAGTGTACACTAGCCAGCATACTGCATCCAGTACACGTTTCGATTTCACATTGTTCTGAATGTTCACCTGACCGAAACACAGGGATGGGGAAGGCACATGCCACAATCAATACTTGCATATAATGAATCACGTGGGGGCACGTGGGACCTGAGCGCATGCATCCTACATATGTAGGCGCAACGTGCACAATCATGCAAACGCATATATCACACTTCTACCAGCATATTGCCAGAACGACAGACTACATTGTGTAAACTGCATAGACTGCCCTCAGCAATTGCCTGACGTGTTCTATTGTGAGATGTATATACATAACTCTTCAAGATCGTGCAGGCTTTGGCTTTGCACGATCAAGCTTCATCGTGAAAATTGCATGATCGATCCCTTGCGATCGCAAGATGTGTCCCAGGGTGCATCGGGGCCTCCCTTACCCCCTTCCTCCTGCTCAATATGCAAGATGCGTCCGGCAATCGCATTCCAGTGAGTAGCACACCAGCAGTTGTCTCTAGGTCCCAGTATGACTGTGAGGATAAGAAACCGCTCGATAATGACCATTCACACTTGAACTGGCGATCATTGGCCAACAACACATGAGAACATTCACATTGGCTAGTGTCAAAACATAAGCAGATTTCGTTATTCCTGCAGCTGTATCTGCATAGGCTACCGCTTCAAATATCCCAAAGCTAGATGTCCTGCAACGAATACGTGCATGTACTAACATATAGAACTGTCGTACTTGGAGTTCGTTCGCCCACGCCCGTGAACCTAACACAGCCCGTGTACTGCGGCACAACCGAATTCGCCTCAACGAAAGCGAATGGGGACGACGCTGTCGAGCACCGCCGCCACGTCCCCGCTCAGGGACGTCGCCGCGGTGTTGAACACCGACATCGCCGTGGTGTTCAACACCGATATTCAACGTTGACAGCGTATCGGATATCCCCCTTCCAGAAACATGATGTAGTTGAACAGGCGTCCCTTTCCCACAATCATGCGGGCATCACACGACACACGACCAGTACGGCGATGACTGGGAGACCAGTCACAACATTTCTTGTACGAGTCCTTCCAATCATCCGCCCGCAATTCGAGGCGGCGTTCCCACACGACGCCTCCAAAACATCGGAGACTTCCAACGCCCAGCGCCCCGTTGGGCCCCCCGGGGCCAGGCTAGGCGCTTTGACACCCGCGTGCAGCCGGCCAGCCACCACCGCGCGCGTCACCTCTGCCAATACCCCCTCATTGCAGTACAGCGCTTTGCCAAGGTACACAAGGCGCTGAACGCGACTGGCCTGGCGCGTGCGAGATCCGCACACGTACAACAGCCCCTCGGAACTTTATTGAACCGGACACGGGCCACCATAACTGAACCGGCCCAAAGAGCGCACCGCGTTCGTGGGAGGCGCCCCGCTGGTTTGTCGCCCGCTCGAGGTGCCGCGCCCGCTGGGCCCTCCGCCGATCGGACACCGCCCATGGGGCACTGAGGCCCCGAAGCGCCACCCTGCTCGCAATCCGCGCTTCCGCATCAACCGCAGCGTGGGCTGTTCCCATCACCGCTGCCATACGGGTCACCAACTCTGCACGGGACGGCCACGCGATGGCCGCCTCATCTTGGCTTGCGCTGAACCTGCTGGTGCGTGAATGTGGCAGATGGCGGCAAGTGACGGCCAGAGATCGGTCAGGGGCAGCTGTCTTTTGCGTTTCTGTGCGTGCTTGTGCGCCGTAAGGGACGCAAGGGGGTGGGAGGTATGATGTCGGCATTCGGCACGATGCCCGGCGCCCCGCTTGGCTTTCCCGGAGCCCTCTTTCAGGGCGGGCAGCCCGGGGTAGCCATGACCTCCGGCTTTTTCTCTGCCCTCTTCTGTTGGACGGGGGCTGCACTGGCTGTCGCAATTTGTCTTTGTCGTATTCTGATCGGGGCCAGTCACCCCCGCTGCGGAGTCGCCCGGCCGACAGTACATTTCCTCACGGCCACAAAGGGCGCGACAGCGCTGGGCCCCAGGAATGGGGCGCGGTCCTGGCTCGCCGTTGATCGCTCTTTGCTGGCCAAGACGTCCTTGCAGGCTTTGCGGGCGTCAGGGTGTGACTGGGCCGGTTGATTTCCTCCAAGAGTGGACAAGGGCACTAATGCCACGATCTGCACTTTCGCCGGCCCCGCGGGCCCCTTCCTTTTTGGTGTGCGCGGGCGCTCTTGTCTTGCCCGCGTGCGACATGCGCGTCAATGCTGTCACTGCACCGGAGTGCGCGTTGAAGGGCTCGCGGAGTATCGTGAACCCCCTTGAGTCGCGCCCGATCGCCGCGCTCTGCGCCCTCCCGGCCTCTTTCTCCGGGCAGCGCCATCTCTCCCCGCTTGCGTGCGCGTGGTGATCGTCTTCCCCGCGCCGAGATCAGAGTCTGGTGACATGTGATGGCCTCCACCGCCTCAGGTCACTTTCAAGTTGAACTTCCCTTCTGGGAATGGCTTTCGGGGCGTTCTTGCGCGCGTGCAGTTTGGCAGGGCGTGAGAACTCCGCAGAAAGCCAAAGGATGTGCCCCTGGCTCCGAGCGACGACGCGCACGATAGTAGGCTAGCGCTGCAGGCCCCGGATGGGTAACTCTTGCTCAGCCCGGCAGATGGGTGGCAGATTGCCCACCTTGCGGAATTGATCCCCAAAGAACTGGCTGCCACTCTGAAGTCAGTGTATGGGCAGTGCTCGAGCGGTCTGGGCCGCCCAGGAGCGGAAGTGCCGCCCCTGTGGTGCCCAAGCCGCCACAGCCGCGGGGCGCGGGGCGCGGGCGTCTCCGCGAACCCTGCGTCTAGCCGCTGACGAATAGGCGGCGTCGAGGTTCATTTGGTACGGCACGGAGAGTGCACGTGGGTATCGAGTCAGACTGTAAGACTTACCACAAATTGCCCCGCCTGGGGGGCAGAACAGGTGGCGTCAAGGTTGGGGCCAGGATTGTGGAGCAAACGAGGCGCAGCGAATCCCGGTCTAGAGGCCGACCGGGTACAGCCGCTGATGTGGTTGAGCGAGGGGGCGTGAACTGCGACGCTTGAGACGGCTTTGACCAATCAGAGCATCCGACACAGGGCAGCATGGGTCGACTTAAGCGCCTCTGGACTCGCTGCGAGAGCCTCGCGAGCCAGGGGGCCATGAGGGAATTTTTCCTTTCATCCTTTCCGATAATTCTGCTCTACATTACGATACAATAATAATCATGAATTATGCTAGGTAAATATATAGTAAGCATTATTATGTACCCTACATTTTAGTATGTGCTTGGTGTCGTCAAATTGGCAGCCAATTTCCTGAGTGGACCGATGAGTCTTGGAAGATTTGGCAAGCAGCAGCCAAACTTTGGGTGGCAATTAAAATGACTGTGCCCAACAATACAACGATACAGAAGAATAAAAAAACAATACAGAAGTAGTGTGTTGCAGTTCCTGCTTGCACGTTGTCCACTGCCTCTTAAGGGGTGCTTACAACAGCGGTTGAAGCAACTGCAGTGGCTCAGGTGTACATTCGAAACACCGTGTATTGGTGCATGGGCTGGATTCCTGTTGCACAATTGGTACTGCGGGTACAGCATGCAACTCTCACGAACAGCCATTCCGATCAAGACTCCTTTTCAACACAGTTTCAATGTGCATCCAAAAGATGGTGTTATATGTTTGAGGTTTCCCTTGTAGTGTCCAAGCTGGCAAAGAAGAAAGGCAGCAAGTGCCTGGTTGCAGTCATTGATGCTTTCTTCCCTGTTGCTGAGAGTAGTGCAACTGAAGTTTCTGCACAATGTTGTGTGCACATCTGCAGCTTTGGCAGCAGGATGGGATCTTTGGTGAGGAAATGGGCATGTGCCCAATGGCGCAGCTTCAATACGACCAGATACGGGTGCGCTTCTGGGCCCGATCTATGCACAGTCTTCTTTATGCAATCTTTTCAATTACAGAGCTGTGGGAATAGTGGGGTGTGTTGTGGAGCTCATGCCATTTTACAGCAGTGCAAGATGCAAACTGGACCAAGACAAAAGGGAGGGGACTTAATGGCAATGAAGTCTGTGTGTCACAGAGCAATATGTTCAATACTTAGAAACCAACAGAGGGATTCATTGTGTTTGGAACAGTTCTCAATCATTATTGCTCTTGTGGATGCCACACGTTGTGTCATTCAGAACTTCATGGAAACATCCTGTTTTTCTTGCAGCATTTTTGCCACACAATGGCAGTCCCTCTTGTGAATGCTCATCCATCCATCGATGCTGCAAAGACAGAATGCTGCATCACCATTTCCTTACCAGTATCAGGTGAGTGTGACATTCTTCAAGGAGCAGACGTCCGCCTGGGGCCATCTTTGCTTTCTGACCATATGGGCAGATGTGACTTGCCCTACCAGAAACAAGTTGTGTAGTGCTGCTGATTGGCCGATGTTGCAGAAAGTGGGTACATATTGCTTGGGGCGCCCCTGCAGTCCCAAGAACCCTTCACCTTGTGCTGTACCCTATTAAGCATACATCCATGTTTCTATTTTTGAGCCCACTTGCGTTTGTGCTTGATGCATGTGTTCCAGATGGGTCAGCGCCCTGTGCACCACAATGCAATATGACAAGTGGCTTGTTTGTGTAGCTCTGACTGGACCTGTGGTCTGTGGGATGGTGCTCATCATTGTCGCCATGGTGGTGTTGAGGAAGGCCCTCATAGAGGCCCTCATAGAGATGAGACACACGGATGGCTTCTGCACGTATGAAAGACACCAATACACAGACTGTGCATTGTGCACACCACTGGAACAACCCATCCTGCATTGTGGCAAGTCCAAGGCTTGTATGCCCCAGACCAATGAAGGAGAAGTTGAAGGAGGTGGCCATCTGGTGCAGCCTGCCCAAGAGTCAAAGGGAACGGCACGGGTATGTCCATCTTGTTTGCAAAGGTGTACTGTTGGTCCAAGTAGTGATGACATGTCAAACAGCAAGACTGTACCCAAAGCTCACCCCGCTGAAGTCTACACGATGAGCGCAGATCTCTGTTCTGATGGATGTATGGGCGGAAGGCAGGAGGAAGCAGTCCAGCCACCTTCAACAGAGCAGCCCATTCGGAAGTGCAAGGGCCCAAGGGCGGTTGCAAACATCCAAGTCTTCCCCGTGTCAAAGTCCATCCGGACAATAAAAGTGGGTGGGAATGGCTTTGTTACACCAGCAATAATAGTGAACGACAAGGGAGAAAGGCAGCGGGTTATGCTGAAGGAAGCCCCATCCGTTGGTGATGGCTCACTTGCGAAGCAGGAGGCACTGAACAACGAGATTCTCACATTCTTGGACATACCTGAACACCCACATGTTGTGAGGGTGCTTGGGTTCAGCATGGCCGGCAGTCGGACAGACTACCTGGTGACCGAGAGATTGCGGTGCAGCCTTCAGGATCTTCTGCATGGCGATGCATCAGGCACAATTGTGCCGAAGCCCCTGGAGTATGCGACAATCCTTGCAATAGCTGCTGGCATTGCCGAAGGGCTGGCGCACATTCATAGCCAGGGGATCTTCCATGGGGACCTCAAGCCTGGCAATGTACTGCTCGATGAGAATCTTCATCCGAAGATATGCGACTTTGGGTCCAGTGGCAGGTGCACACCTTGGTACAAAGGGAGGGCCCAGACGCCGTTTTACATGGCCCCTGAGTGTGAGGAAGATTGCTGTGATGATCGACCCATCAAAGCAGAGGTCTACAGTCTCGGTGTGGTCATGTGGGAGTGTGTACAAAAGGCCAAGCCAACGATCTCCTCCCAGTTGGATGGAGAGGAGCACAGATGTGGAGGGTGTGAAGGATGCACTCTGCGCAGTTTTGACTATTTCAACCCGTTTCCTTTCCATGAGAGCTGTCCAGTCCAGCTCAAGGATCTCATTCGTGGGTGCCTTAAGAAGGAGCCAGATCAGCGCCCAAGCCTGCAAGATGTCATATTGCAGCTGAAGGGCATGCTGGGCAAGGGTGCGTTGTGAAATGCACATTTCTCTGGAGGTTGGATACTAAGGGTTGAGGACTGTTGTGTGAACTGCGGACTCCGCTACCATCAACCACATAACGAGCACACCATAGTGCGGAGTTGAGAGATGGAGCTGCGTTGCAGTCCTGAAAGATTCACGTGTGCTGCAGAATGCACAACAGTGGACTCTGCAGCGCAGCAACACCTGGCTGTGATGGGCCTGAGAGAGGGCCCCACTGTGAAATGGCAATAAAGAGCACGCACAGGCACGTGCACAGTGTGTGGGAATGATAAGTATGAAGTTGCACATCCAGCACTTGGCACTGAGCGAAGTGCGACAGAGTTGGGGGGTGTCAGACTCTTGGACCTGGACGACGCAGGGCCTGCTTTTACTAGAGGGAAGGGAGACACCAGCCTATTTTTGCTGTCCAGTGATCTGAGGCAGTTGACATTAGGGCCCAAGGACCGTGCTTTCGGCCCACGGTGATTGGGTTGTCTCCCTGCTTGAGGACGAAGCTACTGTGGCATGTACCGAGCCGAATGCCCGAGGCCCAGGCACATTTTAGTTTGCGTGCATGAAGCACGCGTGTACTCTATCGGAGTTGAAATTGTTGCGAACACGTACTTTTGGCCCCATTGTGGGGAGACCTCGATCCATGAACTCAGCGAGGAAGCGAACAGCAATCTTCGCTTCGCTTTGGTGCAGACAGGATCAAGGAAGTGGAAATTTCATTTAGGTTCACTCTAAAGGATTTCTATTCCCGAAATGAACATAAAAGACGAGCTCGGACGCCGTCCACAACAGAAGATGTGGTCGAGTGCCGTATGTTGAGTGTTGTCGGCGCTGCGAACTAGTGAACACGTGTGGGATAGTGTCGCAAAGTTCATGGGGAGAATGTTTGTGTGCCCGCTCCTGATGCTTGCTGGTAGTTGCTGGCGGTGGGCGCAAGAGGGCGCATGACTGGCGGGCGATGCGCGAAATGACTGTGGGTCAACAAATATGTATAGGGTCTTAACATCAGTGGACGGCGGCCCCTTTTCCTACCAGTGCTGTTTGTGCCACCGTTTAAATGAATGATGTTGTAAAGAATTTTGTGCCCTGTAATGGCGAAAGCCGAAGTAATAGACATGGGGGGTAAACTGAACGGGGACGGCGAATTCGACGATCGTTGAATTTTCCGTCATGTGATTTTTTGTCGACTATTATGCACAAACCGACAATACGGAAAATTAACAGATGTACGAGTGAAATGCCATCACCCTCACGATGCGTATATCTTGTGATTGTCTTGCATTGTTGCCTAGTGCTCGCCTTTGGCAGTGGAATGGATAAATCGGCATGGCATTCGGTGCTGGGTTGAGCGTGGATGATGTGACGGTTTGGTGGACATGACCTGGGGCGCGCTCGATTGACATGCTTGACGAAATGAGAGGCGAGGTACTGGAGATTCTAATCATGAATACACTTCCATATTGTCAATAGTTTTGAGGGTGCAGCAAATTGTACCTGCGCTGTTGAATATCCCCGACAAAGTGGAACCAGCGCACCTCGTCTATGAGATGTTGATCATGTGGCAAGGTCTCCTGCGTGGGGTGGTCAGTGTATGCCAACATGCTGTCACAGAATCGGAAGTGTCCAAGTACCCAGGGAAACGCCACGGCGTTTCTGCATTGCGCATGGGAAGCTTCCAACAGTCGTGGACAGCGGCATCGACTGCCTAAAACGCCGACCGTTTGAATTTGCGGTGGTCCCAAATCGTCACAAATCAGTGTGGCTGTACAAAACTGACAACAAGGTCACCTGCCATGGGTCCACGCCTCGAAGCAGGTATACAATTGCATGCTTACAGCAACAGGCAAGATGCAAGATGTTTGTCTCCTTTTGGCAGACGCTTGCGGCCAGAGTGTCAACCAAAAACAGTTGTCAGTTTTGCCCAGCCTCTGCTTCCCTGTGACCCGAGTCCCCCATGTACCTGAGCCTAAAACCGTCGAGGGTTGTGCCGGCGCTGTGTTGAGACTGCACTGCGTGCAGACGGGCACCGGTGGGGCTAGAGACAGGGGGCGCGTTGCAAGACTGGTTTGGCTGACAAGCGAGAGCGTGACAGGCGCGGATTGGAAAGGACCCTTACGTTGGGCTGGAGTATCACTTCCGGAGTCTCGCTTCTGCATGTTAGCTGTTGCTTAGCCACAGCATGTTTGCCTGGCGCATCCCTTGACCTGGGCGGTACTGCTGCCCAGGTCGGTGGACATTACAATCCGCATTCGCTAACGTCTTGAAGACGTTGAAACATCACGCTGCGGGTTCTTGATGCGATGAACTGATCTTGTGCATCCATCGTGAGGTCCGGAAGAGACACTCATTCAGCGTCGCTGAGCGACATGTGTGGCGATTTTCTAAGTATCCTGCCGGAACCACATGCTCTGTCAATAAGGGTAACTCATTGACCTGATTATGGAGGTCTATAAGCGCTGGAGTGTTTGATATTTGATTGTGCCGATTTTGTGCCGGAGGTGGATTTCTGCATACTTAGGAGGACGAAGTATGGTGGGTGCCGCACCCGTACGAGTTCTAGTACTTTAAGGTGGCCGACTACTGCGGGTGCCACACATGTGCTGTAGCACGGCTTGGGGATTCAGCGGCTGGTGCCATGGCTAGAATGATGGGTGTGGCAGCATTCTGAGAGGTGTGACTCTAAGGGATGAAGGCGGAACAAACGGTTCGGTTGGGTAACTCGGGTCAGTACTTTAGTGGGCGATATCCATATTTTGGGGCTCAGGTAACACACCCGGCGGCTTAGGAAGGGTCCGTAACCCAGGGTATCACGAGATAGTACATAGACCAGGATATTCTGTATGTTAAGGCACGGGTGGCACACCCAAGGGCGAGGTGCAGGGGTACTGTGTATGGATTTGGTGCGACCTTTCATAGGTGCACGGTACCGGTGCCGCACCAAGCAGCGTGTATTACTTATGGACGAGCAACCTTGCTTGTAACGAACAACGCGAACCTTGGGCCCACCTCGCTGTTCTTTGTGTGTCTTTCGGGGATTGTACCCCGCTGAACTGTGAACATGCCGTGCTGACCGACGCCCATTGCGGGTGCACTTCGCCGTCGAGTTCAGCTCGGCCGGGCGAGCGTCTATTTTCGTGCGTGACGGATTCATTGCCGGAAGATTCGCCATTTGGACGCCATTTCTGCGGTGGTTCGAGGCTCGACGCCACAACATGCGCAAGTGGAATGTTGTCGCGTGTCTCTTCTTGTTTGCAATCTGTTGTCGATAATCCGCACCAGCCGTTGGTGCACGTCAGTTTGCGACTCAGCTGCACGCTGCCTGCTCGAGAGAAGGAATTGGGAGCGCGAGGACATCATGACAGTGGTGATTGATGGTGTCGTGGTGATCATCTCGCGTATTGTCGTGGAGGATACTGTCATGCAACCAATGTGCTCAGGAGTTGTCATTCAACATGGTTGGAAAACAAACGCACACATCTATGGGCGTTGGCATTCGCGTATGCAGTCAAGAACCTACAATTGGCCATCACTGTTTTTACAATACATGTACTGTACAGATACATATTGTGCAGTCGTCTAAACCTGCCGGCCCATGACGCGCTTCGCCCACTGGGCGAGACATTCTGGTCAAACAGAACGGTCTAATGCCATCAACGGGGCAAGGAGGACCGTGGCCATTGACGTCTACAGTCAATCCAGTCTCTCTTGGAGAAATGAGGCAAGATGCTGGTGCATTGCCGCCCGCCCTTGGTCCAGGCCCGCTGTCTTCACACTCTGCACGAGTCGCTGTGCTTCAGAGAACTGTTTGCTTGCAGCCTCAGTGTTACCCAGTGCCTGTGCAAGGACGAGCACACTTCCCATTGAGTGCAAGTTCCTGGAAACAGAGTGTTCCCGGGTGGCCGATGAGCCAATGTCTAGTAGTGGAAACGACTATACGTGCCACCAGCATCATGGCACTCTGTGTTACATCTCGGTTCCATTGCGTTTTTCCGTCAAAAGGATGTTGCTGCGGTATGCATCTGCGATGCCTCAAGCCCATTGCCAACACGTGGCACTTGGTTGTGGTGATGGCATCTGTCACACATCCACACCATCGCAAACACTAACGACCTGCACTGGCCTATTGCAATGGTCGCTGTGATGGCATGCACCGAGCATTTCCTTAACAGCGCTTGACATTTTGAGGTGAACATCAGTGTGATAGCACCTGTGATTTTTCCACATCCATTACCAAGGTTATGCGTGCCATCACCTGAAGTGGCATTGGTGAATGACAACCACAGCAACCAGTGCTGATGGATGCTGTGATTGCATTCGCGATGGTCAGGATACGAAGTCACACTTGGGTATTTTATCGTATCCACAATGCGTTCCACCAACACTTGTTGGCCAAAACTTGATGGTCTTGTCTGAGTCAGTGCTTCCCAGAATCTTATTGGACACTCAGTCCAAATAGCATGTTTTCGGCCCCAGCTTCTAGAATCGAGATCTAAGGGGAAGAACTGGCTACAGCGCCTGCTTCAAAGACGAGGCTATGCGAGGCATTTGCAGTTGCCATCAAGTTCTGTTCAATAGTGTTGCCAATCATAAGAAACACATTATGTGACGCCAACTGCGATGATGAGATGGCATCTGCAACACTGATGGAAGGCGTTGCAATTGGGGCTGTTGCTCATAGTGACAGTGGCACTATTTGGCAGCAAAATAGTCAATCTTCAAAAATTCCTACTGTGCTGTCATCCACAGCTGCAATCATTACCTGATCGGCATCAGCAACCTTTGTCAGAGAGACGGCGATTTCCAGCACCTTGATCACAAACACAAAGCAGCTGGTTAGCAGCTGCGGCCATGAGAAGAAGTTGGGAAACAACACACTGAAGGAGCTGAGTGTCCACCACAAGCAAACCTTTCGACATATGCATCACCTGTTCATCGCTGTGTGACTTCTGCTGTTGCTTCCGCCTTACATCCAAAGCTTCCGCATACTTCTCTCTGGCTGCTTGGACATCATTCCCATAGAAATGCAAGTCTCCCAGCTTGTTCAGAGACACAGCGAGCTCACGAGTGGCCTGCAAAGGTGCAAACAATGCTGATACAACAGCTGGGACATTGTGCCTCCTGGATAATTCTCAGGCTGCCCACCAAAGTATATGGAAGATAACAACTGTTGTGATGCGATCAAGAGTATGGTGTTCAGATCCCTGCACCAAATGAAAGCTCGCTACCATGAAAACTACTACAGGTTGGCACACAGACCCAAGCACAAAGCAAAGGGTGTGCTGCAGAATGGATGCCTACCGTTTTTGGCACAATGCCAACTGCAGTTGAAACAGCCATCCATATATATACCGCAGCCAAACCAACACATTCACGTGTTTATGCACTCAGGTGGCCAACACCCAGACTGTAGCAGACCTCATCGTTGCCCTCTGCCTGCTTCAGGTGGTTGACACTGTCAAGGTAGTGGTGCGCTGCTGCCTCTGAGTCACCGCACCTTCTGCTGCAATCACCCAGCACACCGCACACAGCCCCCAACTGGCACCACAGGGCCACGTCAACTGAGCTTTCTTGCGATCCCTTCTGCATCAGTTTGTGAAGCTCAGCTTTGCATCGCAACAGCCTGTGGCAACCACAATCATGATTTTGAGGAAAGAGTAAAAGCATGACAGATGTTCCTACAGAAAAGCCAGAATGACTGCTAGAAACCCGACAACAGCATGGCACTCGTGGCAATTGGCAGAAAGTGTTGCTAACATAGCCAATCACACCAAAAACAGCCAATAGGCAATGACAAACCTGGGCATGGCAACCATACCGCTGTCTGGCAGCCACGTAGTTGCCGCTCATGTATGAACGCAAACCCAGTTGCAGAAAGAATGTGGCTGAACACCTCTGCAGGCCTGTGGGGTCATCGACCTGTAGTGAATAGCAATTTCTAACTGGTCAGGGGCATGACAAATGCTCTGCAATACTTCAGTTCAGTTCAGTCCTATGGCTCAGTTCAGTTAACAAGAGTTGATACAACAAAACTTGCTGACTCCTGCAGTGTAGGCTCACGATGGAAACAGCCAGCATTTGATGCCATTCATAAGTTATGCTGCAAAGTATCACATTATCAAAGAAAGGCTCTGTCATTCAGTTGGAAGTGCCCAAGCAATACTACCATGGTGCTGATCTTGGGCAAAGCATCAGCAAGGCAGGGGCTGTGCAAACGAAGATCGAACTGGCCAATACATCTGCAGTTCTGCCATGTTGGCAGGGGATGAGAGCCATGATTTTCCCATTCAGAGAAAACTTCGGATTTGCACCAGCACAGGATGACAGGTGCGACTGAATTGGCTTGTGCTGGCACACCTTCAACCCCCTGTGCTTGTCCACAGGCTCCCCAGACTCCAACTCCCAGATGGTGTGATTGACACAATGAGCGTCTATGTACTTGTCCACGAGCCCTGCTCACAACAGGCAGATCACCAATCACCCCACGCATTCAGTCGCTTCCCTTCCGGCAGCAAGCGGGGAAGGGCAGCACTTCCCTCCCCATCATCCCTGGGGCGGACAAGGCAGTCCAGCATCCGCCCAACAGCAGGCAGCTGTGCGACTTCTCGCCCCCGGCCGTCCAAAATCGCAAGCCCCCACTGCCACACCGCCAAAGCACCCATCAAGCACCCGCTGTGCGCCCACAAACCACCTACTGTGTACCCACAAAGCACCCACAAAGCACGCACAAAGTACGCACAAAGCAGGTAGGGTGTGGGGGAGGGGGAGGGCACCTTGCATCTCCGCGTCATCCTCGATCCCCTGAACGTCCGCCCCGCAGGTGGGGCAGTCCCGGCACCGCGAGGCGCAAAACCGGCAGTACCGGTGGCCGCAGACCGCCAGCCGCACGCACTCGTGGAACAGGCACTTGCACAGCGGGCAGTGCAGGCTGGAGAACTTGGGTCCCTGGCTGGTGCCAAAGCCCAGGGGGCACACACCCCCTGACGTAGACACGCCATCGCCGCCTCGCGCCCCTTTGTCGGCATCGCCCTCATCCCCGGCCTTTGGCCCGCCACGGCACGAAATCTCGCCGCCGTTTAGCGTTCCCCGCGCGGGGCATTGGCGAGCGCCGTCCTCCTCGGGCGGGGGCCTACCGGTGATGGTGATCGACCCCTGGGGGCGGAAGGGGCAGCTCATGGGCGCCTGGGAGGGGGGCTGAGCGTCGCGCGCGGGGGGGTGGGGGTGGTTCTGGAGCCGGCTTCTGCGGACCGGGGTTGGTGCGGAGGGCGCAAGGCGGACGCTGCTCACACTCTGGTGTTCATGAGTGAGCACACGTCAGCAGGAGGGGAATCATCACCCAATCCATTTGCATTGACTCGTGCGGTTTCGACGGGAGCTTTGGGGTTCACACGAGCCTATTGTGAATTCTCGAGTCATCGGCCTGGGCCTGTGGGGGTCCGAGCATGACTGCACAAAGCGTTCTAGTAGTTAGGCTTGGAGTTTCGGGCGCAGTGATTGCACCTGTTCAAGAGATTAGGACGGTCGATGAGATGCTTGTAAGGCTAGTTTGATGCCGTCATCCAATTGGTTGAAGCACTGCTTTTTCCGGAATTTAGGGTTTTCTGTTGCTTTAGGAGATGTCTCTCGCGATCAGTGTGCCCTTGTGCTCAGGCAATGGGCATTGTTGCAGCTTCGGACTGGATTTAGGACAGCGTCACCATCATGAGACCGTCCAAACCCATGATGACAGAGTATCTGAGATTTTGCACTGCACTTCCTGCAAGAACTAACGCCTGTTTCAAGAAACAGCTCGTTTCTCATTTCGAACTTTTGTACTGGTTGTATAATTTGATCACAATGCCAATTGAATCACGCAATTGTCATGGACACCAATAGCTACCCGACAGTGCTTGGCCAACACATCCACCACAGTGGTGGTCATCCAGCACCGTAAACATGTTTTGGTCCATTGTGAGACAGGAACATAGGAACACTGCACCAGTCAGCACAAGTCAAGAACAAGTGACCATCAACGACGTCTCTACGCAAACAAAGAGGCAAATAATTGTGTGCCACGTTGATCTGCACTATTCACTGTCAATGCATCCTTCAAGCTTGCCATTATTAAAGCCTGGCAACGCCTGCCACCATCAGGTGCGCCTGAAGTTCGGCACATGCCACCCCACCTGGCATCCCAAGTTGCAAAAGAACGGCCAGCCATCATGCACACAGAATTGTTTCGAGCGTATTTAAATCCCTGGCAGTATCCACATCTCCTGCGCTTCCTTCCTTTGCTCCTTGTTCATGCAACATGGGCAAGGTCCCCAACCTGATGGTCGATCAACAGCATCACGGAAGACTAATGCCATGTTCCCTCCCTCAGAACAGCTCGAACACTGCCAGTAGGCCAACAGGTAACCACAGTCCTGGGCTCGGCGTACCCCTTCAATAAGTGTGTCCGCCTTGAATATGCACGGCACGCAAATAATGAACAGAGCACGCATGCTTATACAGGCAAATGCACCATGCCCACTATGGTGAAGAGCATAAAATCAGCAGAACCCCATCAACATATTCCATGCACCCTCTGGTACACTCAAGAGTTCTGCAGCCTGGATTGCCATGAAATAAAACCGCTAAGCTCTGCCATGGCAGATCCGTTCTCCAAGCCAAGAACATGCCCGCCAAAGGTATTTGCCACCATATTTGTCTCAAATGATGGTCGTTACGTCGTCACAGAGAATAATCCCTCGCTCCAAAAATAGCCGACCCAACCCGCACATTGGTGCTCCCCATTTCGATCTGTGCACAATAACAGCCTGAATTGCGCATCTTGTCTACATTGCAAAGCACAACACATATCCCATGGTGGCTGATTAATGACTGTCCAACAAGCAATAGGTGGGCTGGTTAAATCAGAGAACAATGGGTGCAAAGCGCGTGTAGCACTGGCAGGTGTTCAGACTTGTTTAAACAAACAACACTGTAGGCTGCAGAGATTCAGTCCAGTCCGCATTGATTAGAAACCCAGCCCACACTTAAGGGAGAGAATCTCTAGTTCACATGGAGGAGAACCAAATCTACAGGGTGGAAGTCCACCCATGTTCACAGTCGAAGACCACCATTTGATCACATTAATATTTGGCAATAGATGGAAGGAAGCAACTTAGACCCTGAACAATAACTTCTACAACACCAAAACCAGTCCAGCAGGGATAGTGTTTCACTCAGTTTCGACTGTGCTTCCCTCAGTTGGCCTGGGTTGTCTCCAATCTGCACCAAGTCGAACTCTTTTCCAACAATGTGTCTTGTGTTTTCCTGACTTTGATTTCCCAACAGATTGCACTAAAAATACAACTGGAAACCAACAGCACTCAGGCACACTTTGATACTCACAGCTTGCTCATAGTCTCCAGACATCCCCATGCTCAGATCCAGGTCATCAACAGGTATATCAAGGTCTCTGCACACAGCTTCGCGGCACTTCAGCAGACACAAAAAGTTTTCTGGGTGGGATGTGTAGTCTGGCATACCAATGGTCATCAGGCCTGCATGGCAGGCCAATGAAAATGCTCGTTCATCCCATCCACCTCAGGAGCACAGGGCATGCCCTTATCCATCTTTACTGCTTTGAGTCAGCAGGCACAGTGGCACTCGAAGGAAGCCATGTCACAAAAGCACATAGTGTCAAGCAACACCAACAATTGACTCATGGAACCAAGCAGTTCAGCATAACCTGCTGGACTGGTCAAGATTGTCATACACCTGCTGGATTTGCCCATTGTTCCCACATCAACGTGCCTCAGGATATCTTACCCATGATTCCATGCACTGGCAATACAATAGCCAGGTAAGAGGACACTGCAGACATGCACTTCGTTGTCAACCCTGCTGCTATGATTTGTGTGCACCAGATAACCACGCATAGCAGAACTGAAGACAGAACGAAAAAAATTGGGGGATGCAAATACTTGAACAAACGCAATGTCAATGGCCATGCACAGCAAATTGTGGAAGTGCATTAGCCAATCGCCTTGTGAATGGCACTAGCAACCTACTATTTCACAGCCATTGCCATAATTTGTTTCAACTGCGTTGGCTGACACAGTCAACTACTGGTTGAAATCAATGCCACCACCACAGGCCCACGAAAGGTAGCATCTGGCTGTGGCCGAATCTATTCCATCACCTTCCAAATTGAGACATACCTTTTAACTCGAGGTATTGACACTGTGTGTGCACATGCCTTGCCAAGGACACCACGTCCTCTGGACTCAGGCCACTCTTCGATTCTTCGCCGCTGGTGTTGACCTGGACCATGATGTTTAGTGGTGGCCGAGCAAGGGACAGGATGGCCTTGTTAAGTTTGTTTGCCAGCTTCTCGCTGTCCACAGTTTCAATCATCTTCAAGTTGGGAACTCCCTCTGCACTTCATTCCAAGGTGTTGCTCTCATATTCATGAAAATCGCATTCATTCCTGCCAACAACCCTCTGAGTGTGGTTGTGATAAGACAGACCAGCACTTTTGCACACCAGGATTTCCACCCCAGGCAGTAGGTGGAAGAACATGAATCTATGTTCTTTGGCGCAGCACCGGATGCTGACTCACCTAAGAGCTTGTTGACCTTATTCGACTGCAGATGTCCAATGAAATGCCATTCTATGTCCTCTGGCAGTTGGGGGGCCTTCTCAATGAGTTCCTGTTGGGTACAGCACTCAGTCCTGTGGAAAGAGACGGGGGATAAAGGACAAAGCTCTGTTCCATGAAGCAACCATTTGAGCAGTTGATGGCCACTTCAAGATGCACAGCACACACCCTTGCAATGCCAGGATATGGGACGAGCAACGATGCACGCTACCTGAACATAATTTTCACCGAAGTGCCTCATTCCTGCCTCATAGGCTGCCGCTATGCGCTCTGCAGGCTGGGTTTTGCTGACAGCGACGACCCTCGGCTGCCAAAACACACAGCCTGCTTCAAGAATGCTGCAACAAACGGTTTTGCGCGAGGGAACGATCGAATGGCTGTGACCACAGCTATGTATAGGCGCACTTGGCTTGAGTGTATTGGCAAACATGATTATCGTGGTGGCCTTCGTCAGAATACGCCTCCTGTTCGTAGGAATCCGGTTCAGCTCTCGCAACGTTGAAACAAACGCACTCCAGCTCTCTCCCTTTTCAGACCCCCTTACTGGCAGTCTGTTGGCCTTGTCGGCGACCGCCTTGATTTTTGCCACGACGGAGCCCATTGTGCGGGCCACGCTGTCTGCGGCGGGCATCATGGAAGACATCGCGCTGCCCGCAGGTCACAAGGACGTTCGGGGCGGCCTTTTCTCCTGGCGTCGTGCCCACCAAGTGAACTGACGCCCACTGTCGGTGATTCTGTGGCACTCAGCCGTGCAGGGCCTTGTTTGGTTGAACAAACAACCAATGCACCATATGGTTTTTGGTGGCACGGATCAACAACAATTTGGCAATGTTGGCAGCTACAACCGTGACAATAAATGTGGCTTGATGCGCATGGGGGTCCGGCGTTTTGTCCCGGAAAGAATGCCCTCCCTTCCCTGGACAGCACCGGAGGTTCCTGTGTCCACCGGGAAGCAACCAGGTGATGTCTCACAATAGGTTTCTACCGCTTCATTCCAGCAAGCGTCGGAATTCGGGCCACCAATGCGCACCAAGCAGCAGCGGCTGCACTCACGGCGCTGTGATTTTCTGGTCAACCCATGATATCGGAATCCCGCTTCAAGTTTCTAAAGGATGTTGATGTCAATTCTCACACAACTTTTACTGCAGCATTCGACTGCTGCCCAAGCATTGCTGGAAAATTGTTCCCTGCTCCCGTAGCTTTCGAGAAGACAGACGTTCTGTGTGATTGCAACAGTTTCCGGGCGATTCCACACACCCGGCCGTTCCAACAACTTATTATAGCGGTTGAAACGAACAAAAAAAGAGAAAATATTTGAATAAGAGAAGTTTGAGGGCTTTACATCGCCTTGCACCCTCTTGCAGGTTGGCACAAGGCCAGCACATCTTGCTGTAGGACGGTGGAGGCACCTGGACCCCGAAATGCGATGTAACACTTTGGAATCTGGAAAAAAATAACAAATAAGTAAACTGCAAAAACTGCAGCCATTCGCATTTTGCATGTGAATACTCTGCAAAGAACAAGCAAGAATTGCTGCTGGAGCTGTGCCGAACGTTCCCCTCCGCTGCCACATCACCATATCGCACCACACCCCACAAAGCCGAGCCCTGCCACTTTCGCTCCGCGCAACCTCCGTGCGGGCGACCCACCACACCGGCGCACCAGACCCCCATCCTCCGTGCTGCTCCTCCGCCATGAACCTTCAAGGCCAGGACTGGGACACCGTGGTGATCCGCAAGAAGACACCAAAGGGGTCCGAGGCCAAGTCGTCGGCCGCTGTCAACCAGGTGCGCAGCGTGGCAGCGGTCCTTCTGCCCGCCGGAATTTGGGGTGGGACGACTGGCCGATTTCTCAAGCTCTGTCTGTGCGCAGGCACGCCGCGCGGGAGGTCCAGTCGAGGCGATCAAGAAATGTAAGCACCATCGCACGCTGATAACCTGGTGTTCGGCGCGGCCTCTGCCCAGGGAGGTGCTTGGCGCTCCCCTGTGCCGTCTGCTGACGGCACCCTCAGGCGGATGGTGTCCGACCACCAAGGGATCCATGTGCCAATCCTGTCTTCCCCATCCCCGAAGGGAAACATGGTGCCTTTGTTTCTGGATTTGGTGTCAAGCAGGAGTGTACTGTCCAAGGCATTGCCGGCAGTGGGAGCGTTGGTGAATCGTCTTTGCCTTGTGGTTGCAGACAACGCCGGGACAAACAGAACAACCAAGGCTGGGGCGGGCAAGGATTCTCGCAAGCTCGACGAAGAGTCAGAGGAACTGCATCGTAGGTGGTTTGGTTCTTCGGTAATGTTGCTGCTTGGGTGACAGAAGAGATGTTTCTTTTTGCTTCATTTCTTTATGTTTCGATGCGATTGTGATTTCGCTCTGGTGCTGGTCTGTTTGCGCAGATGACCGTGTGAATATGGAACTGAAGAAAAAGATTCAGCAAGCACGGATGGCGAAGAAAATGACCCAGGCCCAACTGGGGCAGGTAAAGGGACAACCTGATGGATTGTGACGCATTATGAAGGCCCTGTTGTCAGAAAATCTATACCAGAGGTTGGGTTAGTGTTGTTGTGAGCAGTACCCAATGCAGGAAGCCGTGCTGTCGCACATTCAAAAGCTGCTGTGATTTGATGTTCCATACTGATAGGAGATTTTGCACTGTTGTGCTGTGATAAGAGCATAATGGAGGATCAGAAGGGATCCTGTCTTTTCAAGTCTTGTCTTTTGGGGTGACATGTGCTGGATATGTGTTGGCCCAGGCTATCAATGAAAAGCCAAATATCATCCAGGAGTACGAGAGCGGAAGAGCTATCCCCAATCCACAGGTCTTGTCGAAACTCTCCCGTATCTTGGGAGTACCGCTCAGCAACAAAGCAAGACCATCCAAGAAGCCAACCAAGTAGCCTAAAGAGGCATGGGAGAGGTGTGGGGTGCAACATGGGGATCCTAAGGTGCATTTGTACAGTAATGGCCTGCTGGCATGTGCACTGTCAGATGGGGTGCTCGCCTGGAGGGCTTGGGGTTTGTTTGGTTCACCCCTGGAATAGATATTTATGCTGCAATGGACAACTGGCAGGAGAGATATGCCGCTGGTCTTGTGCCACTTAGCTTTTTTTGTGGAAACACATGGAGGGTGCTGGCATGGAGCCACTGTTCATCAGACAGTTTCGAGGCAAGCATGTGTGTGCTGCAAACCATGCAGAGCAGAGTTGGTGTTCTTCGTGACCAGTGATATGTGGCAGGCCAGTCCTAATCGAAGCTGTGCATGCTCGCTGTTTGTTTTTTGTTGATCCACATCGACTGATTTAGAGCAAGATCAAGTGGTTGGAGAACATGCTCTGGGGCAAACAGTCACAAAAGATTAAATGTGGGCATCTGATCAATATGGCACCAGTTTATGTTGCCTTGCCTGATCAGTGCCCAAGAGGTAACTAACTGGATTCTCGTACATTACTTCAACTCTATCACAAACAGATGTGCTGGGCCAGCTCCCCAAATTTGGTGTGGGCTTGGAGGGCAGGCAAGCTCCCAGCTGCTCTGTGGAGCAGGAGTGCCACAACACAACGCTAAGGTGTTGGCAAGCGACTGGACACGGCCATGCCAAAGGATACTGAGTGAGGTTGGCTGGTCGCAAGGGATCAAGTGTACTGTGCTGCAGGACTGCTTGTGGAAAGTTGCTTGGTCGTTGGCTGGTTGAACTAGCATCAGAGTGGAAGACTGGTGGACAGCATGCTGTGATACTGAGCTGGGTGTATTGTAACATTGTACGGGCAGAGTGCGGGCAACTGCCTTTAGCGACTCATTGCATGCCATGATCATTACTCGCCGTTGAGCCCAGCGCAAAGGGGGCGTGTTTCGGTATATGTGTCAGCGCGGTGCTCTCCACATGATCTGATGTGTCGTGCTGTTGTCAGCAGTCCTCTTGGCAATTCAGTCCATTGCAGCCAGTCCTCTCGACAGCAGTCGTTGGACGCGTAGCTGCGAGGAATTTGGCCATTTGCTGCGTCGACTTGACGCCTGCTTGAGGAGCTGGTGAATGTTTCAAAGGCTGCTCCTTGCGACCAGGCCGTCAACGCAAACAGCTTCTAATAGCACAGACCGGAAATCGCAGGCACTGCAGTGATTCTGCAAGCACGCTGGGCAGTGGTGCTGCGCATATTTTACTGCAACAGACGGAACTCCACGCACCTTGCTGTGTCCTGCCCATACATGTGTCTGGAAGAGTGCGGATAACGCCGCCCTCACGCAAGCCCTGTGTGCATTCTCAGAATGTCTGCTGGTCAAGTACAGGAATTTGATGTGCTCACATTGCTAGCAAGGGTGCCAAGGCAGACGATTCCTTCCTAGTTTGCGGGCTTGGGATGTGGAAGCACTTGGCCTACACAGAAGTTCCTTATTGCATAACCGGCCCAGACAATCACAAGGACATCCATATCGCTACTGACAGTCCCCACGGCCCATGAAATCAATACCCGACGTTCATGCCGCATGGCTCACGCGACTCTGTTAACTCTCGCAGTCTTCTGAAGAAAGGGCCTGGTCCGTGTCCAGTTGCCACCCCACAGGGTAGCCACGTGGACACTGGGTGTGCTACAGAGCCGGCATTGTCTAAATCGACACGTGCCACCAGCACTCGGTGAATCCAAAATTGCCAGCGCCGCCCAGCAGCCTGAACAGCAACAGTTCTTTGCACAGCTGAACAGGGCCTTTCATACACCGCTCGTTTCCGGCCACCAATTTCGTTTCCGGACAGCACGCCGCCCTCCAACCCGGCCACGCTTCAAGTGCCAATTAGCAGCGCGACTAGGATACAGGCATGCACAACGGCCAACAACAGGCGTGGGGCATCTCGGACACTTGCATTGCCTGGCGACGCAGATCCTGTGCCACGCCAATCCGAGCTGGTCAGACACCGGTCGATTTCATTGCCTGCCTCCTCCACGGGGCACGAGCGGCGCGTGCCACTCACCAGACACGGGGATGGCAATGCTCTGCAATGCGCCCAAGCGGTTTTCCCTTAGGCAAGATGCATTGGTCACAGGGGTAGCGCCTGGTCCCCGCGTGCCGTTGATGCAGTCCTGGGTGGGTGCCGTGCACACTCATGCCATGCAATCAGCCCTCTTCGCTCCCACTGTTGCCGTCCTCACCTGAGGGGCCCATTTTCCGCATTCCTGCATCCTGCTCCTCTCCGCCACCAGCCCCAGACTCGTTTGTCGGCTGCCCCTTCGGGACAAAATCGATGACCTCGCATACCTGGGACGCCGTTATGGGATTGAATACAGCCACGGCGCCGTTTTCGAATTGGGCTGTGTATGAGGAAGGAAATATTTGTGGCAGCTTTCCGCCAGGAAAGTCTGTTGACACCAGATGGGCTCCAGCCGCCACGATCTCATCCCTCCTGTAAGTGTAGTTTTTGCGAGGTTCCTGAGTCGCTGAGTCGGCAAATGCTCGAACGATGTACCCTCTGGAGGTGACATCTCGAACCTTGGATGTCAATTCATCCACCTGCGTAATTTCACGTCTGCACAGATATTAATAATTATGCAAAATGTTATTCAATGTGCATACATATGCATGAAAACCACAAAAATATTCTCTTTGTTCCATTCACTGGTAATTGCCCACTAAGCAGGCTCCGTCAATTGCTGATTCGTAATCCGGTGATTGAAATTAAATGATTGCACCTGATTATTTCATTTCAGGGATGCCATCAACATTACGATTGAATGGCTATCACTGTTTCTTAATGTTTCACACGCAACTTTCCAGTTCACGTGAATGGAGGTCGGTGGCTGAACACCGATGTGCAGTGAAATTCAATGATAAAATTGAATACAGAAATGGGAGCCAGATCAAAGAGATGAAAATCTGACACACCAAGACAGCCGCAGCTGCCATGTTGTGCAAGCAGCTGCTCATGTTCGGACTGACTGGTGCACTCATCGACCTGATTGGGATAGCGAGAGGACGGCTGGCCAACAATCAGCTTCGGTTTTACTAATGTTGGTGATCGTGCATTGGTGATGTCGGTCGGAACTGTTGGTGTGTGCCGCGGGGTAGCGTGTTGTGCGTGTGTGAAGTGTGAGTTCAGTCTGCCGTCCCAAGTGTCAGTTCTGGTGGGCGAAAACAAGAGGCGTACTCTGACACTTAAAGAGAGCCCGAGACTTGTTCGTGGCTTCTCTTGGTTTGGTTGTAAGACGAGTTGAGTCTTGGCTGCTTGTGCGACCAGGCACGGCGAGTGCGTTTGAGCACCGCGTGCACCAGGGTAGCCACGTTGTGGCCCATCGCCGCGTGCATTCGATTGAACCGGGATGGCCAAGGAAGTTTGACATCTTCTAAAAGGGGCCACTCTGTGGTGCGTTTTTGGGCGCAATTTCGATCACGAGCCAATATTATGAGCCACAGCTTTTCGACAGAGCAAACCTCATGCACCCTTGTCACCTTGCAAAGCACCAGTGCTCGCCATGCTGCACCTGCACTGTTACCTTTTCTTTGCCTTACAGCAATCTTCAATGATACGATGCTATCTCCTTACCTGGCCGTCCCATGAGCTCCTTGGGCTCTGCAGAGCAGCATCCAAGGTACCAACGTTCACGAACACTGTATGGCTGGGATCAATTGTGTCTTCCGTTGCAGTGGGGAACATCAAGGACCCAACCAAGTTCGGGTGAAGGTCAAGCAGGTCGTCCAGAAAAGGTTCTGAAGCCGTCAGCACGATTCGGCCTCGCAGCGCCACCAGTTCGGGCCACCTGCATTTCATCCAGTGATGGTCCCTTGTCAGCAATTGCACTCTAACACAAATAGCCCTGACTGGGTTGTGTGCCACAACGAATAGTGTTCATGTGTGGGCCGTACCTTTTGATAGAGCGGCACATTCATAAGCGTGCCTGCAGCACCGAAATTGCACTTGCCAGGCAGATTCTGACAGAGGCCGAATCCACAGCACATCTTCCAGTTGCAGTTCTTAAGGATGTGTTGGTGTTGGTGTTGTGGGAGGGGGTCCGGGGGGTCAACAGGACCATGGACCACGGCGCACCCGTTGTTCTCCAGCACAGCCTCTGCCAGTGTTGATTCATTGCCTCTCAATTCATCGGGCGTGATGAGGTGGGTCAAATTAAAGACATCCAGCACCTCCTGCTCCAGGGTCCTGAATGCGGAAGCGTCAACTGGGAGAGAAGTCGCCAGACTCATGGGCTCCCCCTGCAATGGGTAAGGCAACCAGGTTTAAACATGCATTTCATGCACTCCAAAAGCGTTGCCAATCCCCTGTGCATCTGGATCGAGTAGAGCTGTTGGTGGGGTTGTTCGTGCAGAACCAAGGCAAGGAGGCAAGCTGTTGAGCACACAAATTTGCGGTTGAACACATACATTCGCAAGGGTGCCATCGTCTAAACGACCCGATCGTATCATATTGAGCCTCAATCCAGACCTCCAGTGGTTGGAACAGTCAAAACGCACACACATTGCATAAAGCGCATGGAAACACTCCCAGATCATGTGCTTGTTGCGTTCATGCATGTCTGCTGCTCCTCCCACTACTATGGATGGTTGCACATGCAGTGCTGCAAACGGAGACGGGCTCAAAATTTTGTTCAGGACAGAGGTTTTCGATGTCTTGCGCTTCAGCACTCAGAAAGACACATACACGTACACCTGGGCACCTCTTCATTCGCTCGGCAAGGGGGACTTCTGACAATCATTTATGTGCAATTGGCTTTCTGAACTCTTCGGACAAGCGGGTGTTGTGTTTGCTGAGAACCACGCCACATTGGCATAGTCGCCCTGGCAATCAGAAGGACCTGGATGTGCTCAAGTTCATGGTTTGCAACAATTCAACACACATGTGCACAATGGGGAACATGCACCCAACCAGTAACAATCACCGTATGCAGCCAATTCCCCCCCTTTAAAAAGACGTACTCACGCTGGAGGCTGACAGCAGTGTATTCAGCAGGCCCACAGTGCTCTCCCCAAGAAAATCTGCACCATCAAAAGACTGCACAACACAACCGTGAGAGCAGAACCTGTGGAAAGCAAGGCGGCCACTGCGAACGGTGGTACACCAGACAATAAATTCACCACATTATATTATGACAAGCGCACAGTGCAGCTGGGAGCACACAACAGCACAGCTGAGCACCGAATCTGAGAAACTCTGTTGTGAACATTGGAAATCGATACTTTGAATGAAGCTGTGATACTAGCATGATGACAGATAGGAAGTGTCTATTGCCACAATTATTAACAGACTACAAAAGAGCGCCAACCATCCTAAAGCTTACCATTGGCTCAATGTGGACAAATACAGGCAAATGTGCTGGATTTTGTGTTGACCAATCCCTGATTTCCTGGAGGCACGATCTGAATGTGAGGCATGTGGTTTCAAAATCCAGATCAGGGATATGTAGTACCTTCCACCTGCAAAGAAATATGACAGCTGGCTTGGTGTCCACATGTGAAGCAGAAAACTCAGGTACTGGGCAAGATCTCCAGGACAATACATCTCGAGGATGAAAGATGTCAAATGCACGCAAAGCCATACATCCAATTCTCTCTTGTTGGTTGTCTGAAGGACTTGGTAAAGCACTGCCCTTCCACCCATCAGGCAGTATTGGTCCCATTGACATCAACAGCAAGACATCCAAGATTTTTACCAACAGAAAAAACTTGGCAGCTGCCAGAATCAGAGAAAAGAAAACTGAATGCAGGGACAACTGTCAACCTGTGTGTCGATTGTGCCATCAGCAAGGTCTTCCAAAACCCGCTTGAGGCCATGTATCACAACCTCAAAAGAGAATCTCATCCATCCTAGGAATTCTGGTCATGTTGAGCAGATCCACATAGGTCCATTCTGTGTGCCAAGCCATGCAAGCACCGGCAGAACTCTGTGTGCACATGCATAGACAAGTTAATTACCCAGGTTCATCCAGGTCCGGCTCCCCCGATTCTCCATCCACACCTGCCAATTTGGGTCCTGCTCGATTTGCAAACATCCCTGCCAAACCACAGTATAAACCGAATGAAGTGCAGATCCAAGTGTCCAGCTCCTGATTCGTAAAGCCACATGCAAACAGTCCAGGATCGACAAGTGCATGAACCTGCACTTTTAGCCTTGCCACTCCAGATCAACATCATTGCGAAGTCTTGGCCTTAAATTCTTGCAAGGATGACAGCCAGTGATCATGACTCCTGGACTCTATGATCAACTCCTGCAGCCTAGACCATGGCGGGCAGCCCAATCATACACACAGGCAGAGCAAAGTCTCCCATGTGACTTGCACCTACCCCCATCGGGATCGTAGAACACATCCAGCTCAAATGCCCGGACGCCATACTCAGAGAGAAGATCTGACAGCCGAGGATGCGAGTATTCCAGTGGCTCTGGGAATCCAGTGGACAGGCCAGCCTGGACGTGGGAATGGTGGCGATTGGCATACAAATGAATGAGCACAGGTAGTTGGAATGAAATGCACTTGCTCAACACATGGAATGTCCAGCACAAGCAGAGAATCAGTTAAGCGTATTTACTGCAAAAATTGAACATTGTCTGCACAACATTGTTGCAAGTGTCTGAGGAATTCAAACCAGCAGAGAGCAACAGTTCTTCTGGCGGCCAAGGACCTCACAATGCTTGGAACACGCCCACAAACGCCAGAAACAGGATGCCGTGCGTCGCCCAGGCCTGGCTCACCGCTGCACTCTGCACAAGGGGGCTGCACACACACGCCAAAATGTCACACCTTGTATTTTGTGGTTGGGTCCACTTGCAGGTGATTGGATCGAACTCGGCCACTGTATCTGCTTTTCCCATGTGCGAGAATCCCCACGAATTGCACTTCACATCAAGTCGGACGTGGCCACGGCACAGAGTCGTTTGCATCGCTTCTCTCGCGCCCTTCGGCCAACAGAGACAAAAATGCATGCACATGGCCCCCATCGGCCGCCGGAGACACAGGCGTGTGCGCCATGTGTTCCTCGCCGTGTTTCTGGGCGCGTCCGCACCTGCGAAAGAACTGTAGCAGCGCATCCTCTGGCGCCAAGTGGAAGCTGTTGTGCGCATGTATCACCTGCATGAAGACGTCGACGCGCGCTGAGGTCTCGCACTAAAGAGCTGGCTGCCGCAACAGCAAAGAGCACCGGACTGTGCGCCAAAGGCCCAAACTGAACGCCGGTCCTGGGGGCCATGCGCAATACCTGAATTTCGTTCAACCTTGGCTGCTGGCCAAACGAGTAGTGGAGGATCATGCACAGCAAGAGGTGGCGAAGCGCGCGGGACGTCGGCGGACGTCGGCGGGCAACCGACTTCATTGCCATGCGGTGGCTGGCAATGGAGCAGGGAACGGCAGCGAGGAAGCCAAGTTCTGCTGGCGAACAGTGTTGTATGCTGCCTGTTCAAGCGGCAGTTGCGATCCTGCAGACTGGTGGTACTGCGAGTGTGGGGATCCGATCACCTGGAGAATGTACGTCATTTTGCTCTAATTTTGTGTAGATGCTCAAATTTTCACGCGTCCTTGTGCTCTGAACTCCGGCACGAGAATAGCCACATTCTGACATACCCAGAAATACTCGATAAAGTAGGACCAGCGAATTTGGTGTTCAGGATGTTTTGATTTCTTCAAGGAGGCAGCTGATGTTGGACTAGTGGCATGTGGGATTGGACAATGTGATCGAAGCCTCCACACAAGCCTGCTGATGTGCACCTCCATGCTCACCCAATTGCTCCTTGCATAAAAAGCACAGACGCGTAGTTGAAGCTGCTTGTCCTCTAGGTTGCTGACTTGCTGAGCCGCTTGCATCAGATTCCCTGGCGCCTGCGCCCAGGCAGCTCCCCATCCCACATTTGACAGGCGGTTCATGATCTGAATGCCTAGAGCACACCCCCATGCGACATTACCCAAAGCACACAACATTGTTGAGCACCCGTGGCTGGAAACCTGGGTCCAGCCTGATCGGCGCTGACCCAACTGATTACCCACCTTGCCGTGATCATTCGTGCGCCCAACATACGTGTGTGTACAACACACTGATGATTTCACAACAGCTTGGTGTTGGCTCGGCAGGCGACACCCACCTTTTGCGCGGGGAGTGCCGTGGGACGACTGGTGGTGGGCGCTGGTTGTTGATTTCTGGGCGTTCTAGCAGGCACAGTGGCCAACGAGGGCAGTGGACCTGTTTCTACCTTGCTGGCGCAACTTGCGCCAAGGACAAAGGTGCGCATGCGTGCTGATCGCAGCTGGTACCACCAGTGCCCACCACTTCCTGACGAGACCATCCGCCGAACGAGCGCAACACGGCCGTTCATGGGCGTGCGACTGCAGAACCGCTTGATCATTTCCTGCTGGCCCCCGGCGCACACCCGAGATCGGCATTTGTGCCCAATCTTTCTGCCCAATCTCTTGTGCCGAATCTCTTGCACCCAACTCTTTTGTGCCCAGTCTCTTGTGCCCAATCATTTGTACCCAACCATTTGTGCCCAAACATTTGTGCCCAACCATTTGTGCCCAACCGCTTACGCCCAACCATTTGTGCCCAGGGATGGCGAGCGCCGCGGAATGCCACGCTGGCGACCGGACGTACCTCACCGCTGCACCGCGATGTGGGCCAAGGAGCCAGAGAGGCCATCGGCAGGCTGCTTCCCACAGCCCGTGGGCGAGCACCCAGGCAGAAGAGCGAGCAAAACAGCGGCCGGCCACACGGAGCCGGCTGCCCTGCCCGTGGGGTGGATCGCGTTCCGGTTGCCACACTAATGCCTTCGATTTGGCGCACCGTGCCATCATCATCACTAAGAATTCTTGCACATCGAGGCGGAGAGGCGGCCCTCAACTGCGGCAGCCTAGGGGTTACTATCGGGCGCACCGCGTGTCTGACTGCCCGAAGACTGCCCCCGTGACTCTCAGCGCAGAGTCACGTCATCGTATCCGCGCACATTCTGGGACTGTGTGGATTAGGCAGACGCGCCCCCTGATTGGTCACCACCGAGGGGCCAGGAACGCCTAAAAGCACCGCCCAGCTGGAGGCACGTAGCCCACCGGTGGCCTCCCAAGACGTGGGCGGCGCCCGTGGGATGCTGAACAGGTGGCCTGCCGTGCCGCGAGGGATATTCTCGAGTGGGGCCCTGCCGCCGCCGCTGCGCGACCGCATTCGTGAAGCACGATTGCGGCGCGGCAGCGGCAGCCGCACGCAGCGCCCCGCCCAGCCTCCCTGCCCGGCCTGGCGCAGCGACGAGGTAGGCACCCGAGTCGGAAGCCGCAGATTGGGACATCGTCCGCGCCCGCGACAGAGGTAAAAGTCCATCGGCTCGGCGATCCCCTCTTTGCAAATGGCGCCCCCCGCGCCGAACAACGGCCCTGGATCAGGACCCGCGAGCTGCTTTCCCCGCGCCTCGGCTTGGTGCGACGTCGGGTGATTCATCGGACCGCGCGTCTCGCTGGGCGAATCGGATCGACGTATCGCGAGATGGGTGAAAGGGGTGAGAGAGGCGAAAAAGAAGTGAAACAAGTGGGTGAAAGGGGTGGGGGTTTTGTTGTGCGTGCCCAGCGACGTCCTTGCCATCGAGAGAGGAGCTCCAGCCGCTGGCCGCCGCCCGGAGGAGCCTGCTGGAGGACGACCCCACAGGCCGTCGCCGCCGACGTCGGGTGGGCAGCATGAAGGGCGCATCCGAGTTCTGGTCGGCCATGCGGCAGAGGTGGGCGGACTGGGCGCTTGTGGGGGTGATGGGGGTCCTGTTCGTGGGCATGGAGTACTCGGTGGAGCCGTACGTGCGGTACATCCCCCGGGTGGAGATCGAGGAGCTGAACTACCCGCTCAAGGACGATACCGTGCCGGCCTGGGTCATACCCGTGGGCGGGCTGCTGCTGCCGCTGGTGGCCTTCACGGTATACAGGGTGGCGTGGAAGTGCGAGGCGCGGGAGTACCATGATTTGGTCCTGGGGGCGCTGATGAACGTCATGCTGACGGCCTGCGTGACGAGCACGCTCAAGGAGATGGTGGGCAGGCCCAGGCCCGACTACTTCAGGAGGTGCGGGCTTGTGTGCCGCTTCTTGGGGTGACGGGATGTGCGCGGTGTGCGCAGTGCATTTGGCCTTGTGTGTGGTTAGTTGGGTTTGTGGGGCGCCGTGAAAGGCTTCATTGACAATTTGGCGGCCGCCTCGGTGATTGGGGTGCTTGCGGTGAATCTGCGCGTTTTCAGTGCCGGTTGCTTGGGGCGAAAGGAAGGAAGCGTTTGGCCTTGCGCGAGGTGTTTTGTGGCGTTTGGAAGGCGCCCCGGAAGACTGCGTTGCCAGTTTGGCTGCCGCGTCGGCGGTTGGGGACCATGCGGGCGATCAGCGTGCGCGCAGTGCCCGTTTCACAAAATGCACTCGCTGACGTCCGCAGGTGTTTCCCTGACGGTGTCATGGAATTCGGCGATAGTGGCTATCCCAAGTGTCACCCTGTCAGCGAATCCATTCTTCGGGAAGGGAGGAAGAGCTTTCCCAGTGGTGAGTGTGAACAGACAGTGCAAGGTCCCCGGCAGAACGGCCATCTGTGAGAATGTGTGGGCAAGTGTGACGGCCATCAACTGGATAGTCTGGAGGAAACGTAATACTCTGGGCAGGCGTTATCCTGAGTCATTGAAGGTTGCTGTGGCGTTGATTGTTGCAACCGGCTGGAAGGAGCAAGCTTTTGTGGGCTGGTCATTCCCACCAGCCAGATTGACCAGTGCCAAGCCCTAGCTTGGCAGCTGTGGTTGCCAACTGGGCTATTGTGGCCAGGGGAGTGTGTCGGGGTGGTTATGTATCCAGCAGTGCAGATGGCACAAACTGATTGTTTGTGGATATCTGGTGCATTGGTTTATTCTTCCCAAATGCTTGGATCAGGTCCCTGCCCCTGCCGCAGTGTCCTGCTGTCCGCACACTTACACAGGACACCCCCTTGCTGCATCATTGTGGCAGGGTACCCTTGCTAAATGGTTGCCTGTTACACGCAGGGCACTCCTCATGGAGCATGTGCACGCTGTCGTTCCTCTCTTTCTTCCTGATGGGCAAGCTCCAAGTGTTCAGCGGAATTCAGTCGTTCTGGAAGTATGTTGTGAGCTTGCTGCCATTCTTTGTTGCCATCGGGGTTGGTGTCACAAGAGTCAGCGACTACTGGCATCATTGGACGGATGTTGCTGCGGGTGCCTTGATTGGTTTGGCCATCTCGTTTTCTATTTATATTCAGCTTTACAGAACTCCCTGGGCGAGAGCAGATACACAAACTCCACTATATCAGCTGATGGCGCAGACCGGCAGACATAGTCTCAAGGACAACTCGATGATGCTGGTGCCTCGGTCCGCAGTGTCCATAGAAATAGGAGGGAAGGATGCCTCGCAGTGCGATGACAGTGAGTGCGGCTGCATTGGAGCTGAATTTGCATGCAAAGAATTGCCTGTCTCTTGTGAATATGACAGGTGCAAGTGTGTGGAAATTGTGAGAATTTTGATATGTGGTACCTTGAGTTGTTCTGAACACAAGAACCCACCAGGCGAAGTTCCTGCTGTCTGTATGTGGTGGTCTCCTGCCATGTTTGAAATGGATGTTTCTGTGCTGTCAGTCTGTTGGCAGGTGTTAATACAACTCTTGGCAGGTGTTTTCCGTGTCTTATCTGACATGTTGCACAACACACTCTCTACTGCAGGCCATCAGCCACTAGCGAATGTGCAGGCTCTCAATGTAAACTGTTTTCAATTGTTTTGTTCCAATCTACCTTTGGACCCTGTGGGCTGTACCTTTGGACTCAGTGTTCCCGCCGCCTGCAGCTGCTACGGGATGAGGATATTGGTTGAGGGAATGAATGTGGATTTAATGTGTTGTGGGCTTGCAATGCAGGACTGCCCTTGCTGGAACCATAGAGGGGTGCTTGTAGCTTCCAAGTACGGAGGGACTGCCTATCTTCACCGGGACTCACATTGATTGCCCACTTTCTGTTGGGCGAAGTTTCGGTCGCAAGGCAGTGGAATTAGCTCCAGCCCTGTTGCAGGCAACGTTCGTTTGCCCTGGCGCCTACCAACGGCTGCAGAAGCCAGCGCCCAGGCTGAGTGGCTCAAGGAAACACACATTGTTTTTGTGCGGTTGGTGATCTGCATTTGCATTCTTGGAGCAGCTGAATTCAGTGGCTGCACATTATTCTTTTGCAAGAGGATTTCGTTTTGTCGCTGGTTCATGGAGCAACGCGTTGCTACCACGAGCAGCAGAGAGTGCACGTAGGATAATTCATTTGCTGCTGCTTCCCAAATAGCCTGGACTGCAGCACCAATATGATGAAATGAAGTCTGGGAAAGGACGCAAGACAGGCCTGGCGTAGGGGGGGGATGGATTTCTTGGATGTCCTGACGTTTGGATGTCATGTTGTCATACGGCCAGTGCTTTTGTCAGCGTCTTTGCAAAGGCTTGCCAGAGGCTGCAGGTGAGAATGCATCACATGGCTGTGTGTTGCACCTCGTGTGGTGCACATTGGCCTGTACGGGGCTGCTATGCCATTGCCAACAGCTAGTCGAGCTGCCGCCTCGCATGTGTGGGTTGGTGTTTCAGTGATTCACTGAAACCATGAGGAATTGTTGACGAGTCTTTGGTTTTTCTACTTCTTGCTCTTGATAACCATGGTCGTGAGCTCTGCCCTCACAGATTCGGAACGTTTAAAAACATCAGGCAAGTTTCCCAGCCACATCTTTGTGATGCAAGTGTTTCGCAACATTGCTACCTCCAATCACAGGCTGTGGGACGGTGCTGTTCAACCATGTTGCGCACGTCATCCACTCTGCAAATCTGCTGGTGACTGGACTCAACAGATCTTAGTTGGGAAGTGCTGCAAATGAGACCGGTCAAGCGTTCCAAAGAATCCAATGCCGTTAAGGTCCAAATCGGATGTAAATTTCAAAAAGCAATGTGATACCGAGAACAAAGCATAGTCATTGTGGCAAAGGTGGCCGGCTGACATGAAAGCCATCTGGGCCCACGCAGAAATCCGGGCCTTAGATAAGAAACACGTGGGAAGCCACTTCGATTCTCACAGAATCGCTTGAAGACCCATGCACTCGGAACAGCGAAATTGCAATGGGCGCTCTGCCACAATTCGGGGCGGGAGACCTCTTGGCTGTGAAGTTGATTTGGTCGGGTTGCGTGCCACGGCCTGCGTCCACAGGTCGCACATGAGGAGAATACACGGACTATTCCGGGCTATTGTTCGCCCGTTCAGCCTCTCAGACACTAGGCACAACAGCGTGCAACCTGCGGCCCCAACACAGCACAACAGCCACTCCCCAAATACCGTAGCCACGTTTGAAAGGGCGGTACAAGCCAATCTTATACAATTTCGATCAGGTCACATCCAAACATGGCAGTTCACATCATTCTCACTCTCCTTGCGCCTCATACTCTTATTAAGACTGCCGTTAGTCATGAGCACCGGTACATCAAAGGCGGGCTCATGACCGACGCAGGGCAGCTGACTGGGCCACTATCAAACAAGCAGTCAGAGTGAAAATGAAAAAGAGGAGAAGGGAGCAAGGAAAGAACAGATATACGTTGCATAAAAGGAACAAGGGAGAGCGGTGATGTAAACAGTATATTAAGAAAATATCAGATGGTCTGTGTGCCTTTACGATTTATGGTGCCTAACATGCTGCTTGGGAGATGGTTGTAGGAGAAAGACCGAGAAAACAATGAGGCAAGCCACCATCCTTCAGTGGCTGCCCAGATCTGGACATGCTGAAGAGCATTGATAGTACCTGACTGGAGCTCGGCTGTTCATAAGCATGACCGCTCAAATCTTTCGAAAAGGCGATGCACTTTGTTTCATGAAGGGGCAGCACCAGAGGCATGGATTTGATGGATACGAATGTTTCCATTTTAAAGCAGATCCGAAGGTTTGCATTTGACCGCTTTTTGGATGTTGGACTTTGTGGCTGTAATCTACAGAAGAATCTGTCCAAGAAAGGATAACCAGCTGCGTGCGTGTATACCCGCCTTGAAACATTCAGCCCAGGGATGTCGACGGGACACATGGGCAAGAACTGGATGAGAAAAGCATGCATAAAAAAACCTGTCGTAAAATACAAGGAAGTGCATGAACCGAAATCAAGTTCACTAATATGCGAAGTGAACAGAATGGCTGAAGAGACAGCAACTGAGGTGTGGACAATGTCTGAAGATGGGAAGTAAAGAAACATAAGGCTGTGCTAATGGAGTTTATGCACAGTTCAGTTTGAAAATCGGCAGCTGGGCACTATTGAAAGTGAACGGACGTGATGAGAAACACGTCCTGGTGTAAGCTATTGAGTACAGTAGCCCTAATATGAGCCTGATATGACTGCTGAACATGAAGTCATACGACCCCACAACTCAAAGGTTTGCTGCTGTGATGTTTGCTGATAAGAAGAAAGAGAAATGGGTATTTTCAAAAGGAACACTGGCAGTTCATGGCAGGGATTAAAGGCTGAAGAAGACGGCTGGGAACATTGTGGCAATGAACAAAGGGATGTGAAAGAAGAAGGCTATACGGTGGTGAAGAGTTGGCTGAACATTACAGCATTTAGCGAAGAACTTGACAGCTGTGAAGATGACTCCAAGTAATGAACCAGGAACGCTGGAAGAATGCTCCAAGATAGCCTGGCAATTATGCGCCAGCCAGTGCAGTAAACTGAGTGGTAACTGCGATTGAGGCGACGCACGGAGCCAGCGTATGGTGCACGGGGCGAGCAGCTGCCGTTTGAGGCTCATTCTGATGATAAAGCATGACCCACAAGGCAGTACGGATGCTGCCAGACGGTCGGGCTGATTTGCAGCTTTGAGCCACCTGAAAGGAGCTTTAGAATGCAATTGTAACCCAATACCAGTCTGTCACAGCCCTCCCTGGCTTGACGGGACAAGGGTGAACTGTATGCATTAGCTTTTACTTGCATGTTAGTGATGTAGTTTGACTGACATCCATATTTGGATGTCGTACTGTGATGAAACGCGACCGACTTGCGTCGTGTTGACCTCCCAAGTACCCAAACTGACACTGTCAAGGGTACGGAGACAGCCCTGTATGTTGCCCAGTATGATTGGGCCTTTTTTGATGTGTCACATGCGCTGACGGCCAAGTCAACCGTACAGAGCCGCGGGAATGAACCTTGCAGCCGAGTTTCTCCTCAACTCAGAACCAAATAGGAGGCTCCCTGGTCATCTAAGAATCTTTCTGCTCAGACCAGACCACTCCCAGCAGACTCCCAGTGAACAGCTCAGACAGGACAGGAGGCAGAGGGTTGGATTGGATCAGGCTCAAACCCTCGGCTCTCAATAAGAGAAAGTCACGGCAAATGCAAACACGGAGGGCCTTGGCTGGGCGCAAGATGAGCAAAGGGCGGACGCGGAGGCCCCTAACGCGGATGACTACCTAGCGCTTAGGTACGCTAGCGTAGGCGGGAGAAGTGGCGCGGCATGTGCAAAAAGCATGGATGGAGAATGGACATTCGTACGAAGGCTGTAAAGTTCCGGAAACCAAAGGGAAGCTGCAGAGGCTTCTCATAATAAGGTGGCGTTCATAAAGATTGACTAAAAACGTTAGTAATCTGCGCTCTATACTTAGTAAAAAGTGATGTGAAAGGTGCTTGGGTTAATAGAGCTGTTTGGTGGTCGGTTGGCTCAACAGGATGATACTAGTGAGCCAGACCATGAAGTGTGACTGCGTTATAGTACTTTGTTTGTGCCTCAATGAGATCTAAAGGGCATAGGTGGAGATTCGGAGGAATCTAGGCAATGAGGGTGAAGTTGCACTCCTTTGGTGAGCCAGTTGACCCCTAGGTTGCAAACTAGAGGGATTCCATTTGAATAGGTTGATCTGAACGGTGAAAAAGAGAATATTCTAGGGAATCTTTAGAGAATATTCCTAGAAGGTGTGGCAGCCCCGCGGACTATAAATAGGGGAGCGGCGCCCCTTATTGTGGCCAGCCCAACTGACCAAGCGGTGGTCCCAAGGGACCAACCAAACATTCATTGTAATGATCTTTTAATTAGGTCAAAGATTGAGTGCAGTCACAACCCGTGGAGGGTTGATTTAGAGTGTGTGGGTGTGCGTATATTGAGTATGTGTAAGGCACAAAAAACTCCATTATATGAGTGCTTAAACACACTTGAGAACTATCCTATTGGGAACGCCTGCGGGGCCCTAGCACGTCAAAAATTTTACTATTTTTAGTGTGTCATGTTGGGAAAGCTTGCTTGCCCCCAAGCACACTTAAATAATTGTTGCACATTATGTAATGGACTAAAACGCTTACGGGGCCCCAGCAAAGCACCCTCAGGAGTACCTGGGGTGTTGAGTTATAGTTGTTTTCCTTTATAATCAATAATATACAATAGTGATGGGCACACACAGCCAAAGCCATACTTCCAAGAACCGTTGGAAAGTGCGTAAGGGGTGCTGCCCTCCTGGAAGACACTTCAGCCTCCCAAAAGGGAACATTAGCATTTGCTGGAGGCACCAAAGGTCCAGGTCAGAGTGCTGAGTCATTGTTGAAGTGTTGCAAGCAATCGTGGCTGTTTTGATGAGCCAATTGTTGTTGGATTCAATGCTGAGGTGACCAGAAGCTATACTTTACGCAACCTGCAATTACAACAAGTGTTGGACAAGCCTAGAATCACATTGTGAAGCTGGCAGAAGGGTAATCTACCTTTTGAAATTCTGTGTGGCTGGCTTTCGTATATTGGAAACTTGATAAGTCTATTTCTAATTGTATTGGTGATAGCGAGCGACGTTGAGTGGTCACCACAGTGACCAGTGTTGCACACACAATTGATTTGACATCAGAAAAGTTGATTACAATTTGCCGTTACATTCCCTTTGAGTTCCCCGGTGTCTATTCAATGAAGCTCTGAAACCAATGACAGTCATAGTGTGACGTGGCTGCATGGGGTTTAGGCTTATTTGACATTTCTGGAGTGTGAATTACGTAATTGGCTAAATCGACCTTTTGGGGACGTTATTTAGAGCTTACTGGTTCCAACGAGCTTTTAAACGCCCGATTCCGTTAAGAAACGGCGAAGATATGGCCTCCTGAAGTCGTAGTACTTAGGGCCAGGGGGTCGGGTGTTAGACGCTTGGAATTAGAGGACAATGGGTCGATCGTAGGTGAACGGTGGACGGTGATGATGTGCCTGGACGCGCACTTGTCTTGTCTTGTCATGATGTGACCGTGATGGACCCGCGATCGGGCATCGCACATGCGATATGTGCGCGCGCATGCAGTGAATCGTTGTAACACTTTTGGCCCACTCTCTGGCCTCCCGCGAGCCAGCGAACCACCGCCTCGCTGCGCCGCCACCACTCGCCGACAGCAGGCCCCGGGGATCGATCCCCGTCGAGCATTGGGCCCACCGCGCGACCAAGGAAACGACTGCCTCGGATACGCCCACCATCCGAGGTGGAGAGCGCCGGCTGACCTCCAACAGCCGAGCCGCAGGGCAGGGCGACCCCCACGACTCCGGAAACCAGCGGCTGCCGACGGGGCCGCAACAAATTGGTTTCGGAGCGCGAAGCCCGGAGCCGGGAGCTGAGCGAGAGGCGCAGCAACCCAGAGTGACCACGCGGCCTGACAGGGCTGCGGATTCCAGAAGCCTCCAACACCCCAGGCAGCGGTCAGCACCTCCGCGGGTACTGAATCGCCGTGCTGTGTGCCTGTGGGAGTTTGTTCAGGGAGCCTGAGGAGCTTTTCGTTGGACGATTGGTGTTCGGGGATCGACGGTGCCGGGCGATCGCCAGATCCGCAGATTCGCCAGCGGATTCAGTGCATGCGCCAGGCGCCCTTCGTGTAGCCGAACACGCGAAGGCCAGCACCCAGCATTTGGAAGATTCAGTCAACCTTAGGTGCCACCCGCTGTAGAATAGGGGTGAAGGTCCCGCTCTAGAAGTAGGGGACATCTGCTGCTTCACCTTATTTTGCAGGTACTGCAGGCGGGTCACCACCAGACCGCTCTGCACCAAGATTGGGGGCCTGATTAGGGGAAGGGGGAGGAGATTGAGCACGGCAATAGGCAGACCCACTTGGGTCCAGAGTGCTACTGCCTAGTGGCAGCATCTCCCCTGGAACCGGTCAGAGGGTGAGGCCATTGCCCACCTGAGGTAGATAGGCCAGTCACCCCTTCGGAACCTTGGGTGGCTGAGTCTTGACATATTAGACAGGCTGGGGGTGCCATAGGCCAACCCAGACCTCTTACAGCGGTCTCGTCCCAGGCAAGGGACACCTTCCTAGGTTGTTCGGCTGAAGCTGGGACTAAGTTTTCATTAGTTACGACGCACCAAACTGCAGCGCGATTACTAAAAACCAGTAGAAGCAGGATAACTTAAGTTGGGAGGTAAAGGCTGCTTGGCTACTTGGGGATAGGATTCAGTGGACTTTCAGTAGCCCGAGATCAGGTCTACTCCGATTGACTTCGTTTCAGTACAGTTGATCATCGGATCAGTGTCGTGGGTGGAATCATGGCGGATCGTGATTTGATGGAGCTGAACGGCCATGATGGTGTGGAAGAAATTGACGGGACAGTGGAGACAGTCGCTGGAGCTGGACATGTGGGAGTTATTGTTGCGTCATACGAGGCACGGCAACAGAGGATTTTGATTGCCGGGACCAAGCCGGGGGCAGTGGTTTTGGGAAACCCAGAGGGTGCCCTGGTCTCCAGGACCGAAGCTGCACAGGGGATGCAGAATCTCGAGCAGCGAGCTGCACAGGCGATAGCAGGGACTGCCGCCCAGACAGCACATGCCATGAATGTGCTGGCTGATCAGACGGCATCAGCAGTGCAGCATACTGCCCAGACATCTCAGAGGGCAGTTTTGCATTTGGAGGGTCAGACCAGGGAGGCATTTGGGCAGACTGAGACCGCTATGTCCACAATGCATAGAAATGTTTCCAGCAATGCTGACAGACTTGCTGAGCTGGAGAATGCATTGGGGCATGAGAGGCAGAGAAATGCAGAGACAGAACGGAGGCTGAGGAGGGAACAGGATGCGATTGTGGAGCGGCTTACTAGGCAGCTCCAGGACGCTCTATCCAGGATCGATCAGTTGTCCGCGGACCTGGCTATAGAGCGGTCACAAAAGGATTCTCAGCCCCGTCAGCAGACTGTGCCTAGACCCCCAGAACCACCAGCAACAACTACATACAGCCGACCACCGCATTTGCAGCAGGAGCTGGAAATTGTTGCTGATGCTGGCGATCAGACGATGCCCCCTGCACAGGCCAGCCATGCTGCCCGTCTAGGACGACAGAGGTCCAGATCACACAGGTCGCGGCATGCACGTTCGCCCAGATCTAACACGACATCATCGAGCGAGTCATCGGGGAGGCGCACTCGTAAGGGGGCTGGGATTTTTGATGTCCAAATAAAACCAAAAGACCCTCCAACCTTTTCGGGCAGGACATCTGAAGACCCGGAGGTGTGGCTGGGTCAGGTGTCGAATTTCTTTCGTCTGGTCGGAGGATCGCCTGGGAAGCAAGTTGCATATGCTTCCACTCTGCTCCAGGGAACTGCACAAACCTGGTGGCAGAGAAAGCTAAAGGTGTGGGAGGACCCCAAAGACATGCAGACCTTTGGAGAGCAGCTGATCAGCCGTTTCCAAAACACAAACAAGGCTGATTCTGCAATGGCTGCATTGATGAACATCAAGCAGAGGAAAGAGGAGTCCACACATGATTTCATCTGTAGGTTTGAGGCTGAGCTGGATAAGGTGGACACCTACGATGAATCATGGGTGTTGAAGATGTTCATCTGGGGCCTTCCCCAAGACCAGGCAGTACTTGTCTCACAGGGAAAGCCTAAGAGGCTGAGCCAGGCTTTCCAGCTGGCCAGGGACGCGGCATTGGCTGCTCAGATGTCGAGGCGCCCAGGATCAAGTGGACGTGCAGAGGGCAACAGTGGACAGAAGGGCCATGGACGAGGCCAAGGCAGGCAACTAGGACAGCAAAGTGGACAAGGATCGACACCAGCTCCAAACGTTGTATACTATCAGGCTCAAAATAAAAATGTGCAGACAGGAGGCAACCGCGGAAGGGGGCAGGCTGTGAAGCCACCCGTCCCTCCACCGGCTCCTGTTGTGGTACGCCAGCCTGTGCCACAGTGGCCTGGCGGATCTGGACAGAGGGGACGGGGCAGAGGCAATCAGAGGAAGCCCCGGGTAGCAGCTGTAGCTGCCCAGGATGGACAGGGGACGGCTGGCCCATCAGGCCAGGAAGCTGCACAGCATGCAGCTGTGCAGGGAACCGATGCTTCCCTGAATCAGTATCAGGGAAACTGACTGGCCCCCACTCTGGCCAGTCAGGAGTGAATCGGGGGCTACAGGGGCAGATTATCCAGAGGATCTGCACCCTAGAAAACAGGAAACTCAGCATCGCTCAGAGAAGACGTCAGAGGAGAAAGTGGCAGTGGAGAAAGCGGCTGGAAAGACGTCGGTACCGACGCGAACAGCGAGCTAAGCAGAAAAAGGTTTCGGTTGATGACACCAGGGAGACAACTTTAATATCTCAAGCCCAGCAGAGAGAGACCCCTACAGTGTCAGCTCAGAGGTTGGAAACCGCTCCAAGTGCTGATGCTGTGGGACAGCCAGCCCCAGGCACTGGAGTTCAGGACCACGTGCTGCTGGTGGTGAACGCCGTGGTGAATGGGACAAGTGTCCCTGTGTTGATTGACAGTGGAGCGAGCAGGTCTTTCATCAGTGACCGGCTTCACTGCCGACCAGCTTTACAATTTGTGGGAGCATATTCTGCCTTAGAATTGGCAAACGGGGAAACCATAGTTTCCACCGGAATAGCCCCACGAGTGTTGGTATGTATCGGGAGTGTACCCTGTCGACTATCATTGACTGCAGTACCGATGATGGAAGGGGTTCAGCTGATTTTGGGCAAAGATTGGCTGGACATCATGAACCCACTAGTGGATTGGCGGTCAAACACGGTGTACCTTAGAAACGGCTCACAGCTGGAGCCTATCAAGGGTATCCGTGAAACATCTGGTAAGCACTGCCAGATTGTCGACAAGGGATTGAACGGTCTCCAGCACTATTTCAGAGACCTCAAGAGGGGATCAGAGACTCCTACTGCAGACTTGGGGAGCAAGTTGGCTGCATTCTGCTCGCCAAAATTTTGGGAATATGATTCTTTGGCGAAGCAGTGGGCCACTCAGCAGCCCTTGTTGAGTAATATATCATCGCCGGGGACGGCCGATGTTCCCCAGGGGGGGAGTATAGCCCCACAAAATTTTTCTCCAGAGGAACCTCACAGACCTCAGGGTTCCCCAAGGTGCAGGACTACAAGGGCAAAGAAAGTGGCTGGGCGATGTGTGAGGCAGCCTGTCAGGAAAAAGTTGGATTTCATATCGATGAGACAGGCAGCCAAGAGGGCAAACAAAACCGACCAGCCCATGTACTTGTGCGTTCTGAGGACCACAGAATTTCCCAAATCAAGCAGCAAAAGGCCAAAGTCCAAGGCTGGTGCAGCCAGAGGCATGACGGAGGGCAAAAGGCGGAGATTATCGAAGGAAACAGGCCCAGTGACGGAAGAGGTACCGATTGAGGAGGTTATTCAGAAAAAGGTCAGTGAGGCAGATGAGGCTGTCCAGGAACATCTGCAGCAAACACTTGAGGAGTTCAAGGATGTGTTCCTAGACAAGCTGCCTTACGGTCCACCACCCAAGAGGATAGTCGATCATGAGATTGATACGCTGCCAGGAGAGGCACCGCCGCACAAAAGCCCATACAGGCTGAGTACGGCTGAGTTGGATGAACTACGGCGGCAGATCAACACATTGCTGGAACAGGGGTGGATTAGACCGAGTTCAAGCCCATACGGTGCACCCATCCTTTTCATACCCAAAAATGATGGCAAGTGGAGGATGTGCATCGACTACAGGGCTTTAAACAAAATAACCGTCAAAAATCGGTACCCACTGCCAAAGGTGGAAGAATTGTTGGATCCACTGCACGGGGCTAAATACTTCACAAAGATTGACCTCTCCTCAGGTTACCATCAGATCCGAGTGAGAGAGTCCGATATACACAAGACAGCCTTTGTGAGCCGATATGGCAGTTTTGAATATCTTGTCATGCCATTCGGGTTGTGCAACGCACCAGCGACCTTCCAGAGGATCATGAACACAATTTTGAGGGAAGGCTTGGACTACTTTGTGCTGGTGTTCCTGGATGACATATTAATCTACAGCCGGACAAGGGAGGAACACATACAGCACATCAAGGAAGTTCTGACCCGCCTACGGTCGGAGAAGTTATTTGGCAGATTGAAGGAATGCGACTTCTTCAGAACTGAGGTGGAATACTTGGGCTTTGATGTGGGGGCTGAGGGGATCAAGCCTTCAATGTCAAAGGTCCAAGCGATTTTGAATTGGCCGACACCAGAGAATGTTACCGACGTCCGTTCATTTCTGGGGTTGTGCAGTTTTTATCGCAAGTACTTACGGTGGTTCAGCAAGCTGGCAGTGCCCATGACGGACTTGACGGAGAAGGACAAGGCCTTCGTTTGGAATGATAAAGCAGAAAAATCATTTAATCGCTTGAAGACAGCCATGGTGACTGCACCAGTTCTACAGTTACCGGATTTCGACCGGGAGTTTGTGGTTACCACAGATGCATCAGGCGTTTCAGTGGGTGGTATACTACAGCAGGACTTTGGCAACGGGCTGCAACCCATTTGCTATGAGAGTAGAAAGCTCAACCCGGCCGAGACCTGGTACAATGCATATGAACGAGAATTACTGGGCATCACTTGGGCTGTTGGGAAATGGCGGCACTATTTGGCCAGCCGCCACTTCGTCATCCAGACAGATCATGACTCTTTGAAAAACCTGCCCAACCAGCCTGCAGTGAACAGGAGGGTGTGGAAATGGGTGCAGGTTCTGCAGGGCTACGATTGCGACATTGTCCACATACCAGGAAAGGACAACCCTGCAGATTTTCTGATGCGCAGGAGTATTCAGGAGTTGAGATGCATGGCAGATGTGCACGCAGAAGAGGAGTCATTGGTCCAGCGTCTTCGTCTTCATGAGGGTGACAGTGGGGAAAACGATATTCAGAAGAAACTGGACGAAATATTTAAAAAGTCCAGTCCTGAGGGTGCAGTGGTGGCTGCAAGTGGGGAACAAAATTCTTTACATTCTTTATTGGTGACCAACACCAGGATTACTCTGGAGGAAGACTTGAGGAACTCTATAAAAGAGGGCTACAGGCAAGACAACAGATGGGCAGAAATTTTGAATCAGTTGGAATCTGCCCAAGGACGAGTCACCAGGATCGGGAATCGTGATTACCGATTGAACCATGGATTCATTGAAATCAAGTTGAAGGACAACACCGAGGACCGGCAACCTTGGAGATTGGTGGTGCCAGATGTGGAGGACGCCCGCAAGAAGATTATGGCAGAGATACATACAATACCATATGCGGGACATCTTGGTTACCACAAGACACTCAAGAAACTACAGCAGAATTTCTACTGGCCAGACCACACAGTGGATGTACGAGACTTTGTGCTGGGTTGTGAGGTCTGCCAGTCAGAGAAGAGTGTCCACAAGTTGCCAGCAGGACTCCTTCAGCCGTTGCAACTTCCAGAGGAAAAATGGAGTGATGTCAGCCTTGACTTCATCATGGGTCTACCGGTCAGTGAAAGGAAAAATGATGGGATCCTCACGGTTGTAGACCGAGCTACAAAGATGGTACACTTGGTACCCGTCCAGCAGACCATCACTGCTGCTGAGACAGCTCGAGTCTACTGGGAGCAAATTGGACGACTTCACGGGATCCCCAGATCGATCGTCAGTGACCGAGATCCACGATTTGTGTCGAAGTTCTGGCAAGAATTCTGGAAGATTTTGGGTAGCAAGCTGAGGATGTCCAGCGCTCACCACCCCCAGACAGATGGACAAACAGAGGCAGCCAACCGGGTGGTGGAGCAAGTACTCAGGTGTACAATCCATGGCAGTCAGGAAGTCACTCACTGGGAGAAATACTTGCCCATGGTGGAATTCGTGATCAACAGCAGCGCATCGCCATCCACGGGGTACACGCCTTTCTTTCTAAACTATGGCTTTGAGCCAGTGACCCCGCTGGACCTGATCAAGGATGTAGACCAGACGAATATTGAAGGTGTCAACGTCTTTGTTAACAGGATGAAGAAAACATTCAGAATGGCGATGCAGTCAGTTCATCAGGCTCAGCAGAGGCAGAAGCGTCAGGCCGATCAGCGGCGCAGAGAGCAGCGGTTTCACAGTGGGGAATAGGTGCTACTCAGTACAGAGCATTTGCAGTTGAAGAATGCACCTGTTCGCAAACTGAAGCGACGATTCGTTGGACCATTTGCTGTGATCCGTCAGGTGGGATCAGTGGCCTACGAATTGAAGCTACCAGAAGGGTGGAGGATACATAACGTCTTTCACACCAGTTTGCTTCGACCATTCAGATCGTCCAAATGGTCTACCCCACAGGAGACAGATGATGCCGAGATCGAGCCAGAATCCGATGAACCATACGAAGTTGAGAAGCTGCTGCGATGGAGATGGGCTGGACCCAGTGGCAGGAGGCATAAGGAATTTTTGGTGTTATGGACAGGGTGGAGTATTGACGATGCCTCCTGGATACCGGCAGGAAATTTCACCTACGCCAGAGAGCTCCAGAAGATGATCAAGAGGGACAAGCCCGAGGAAGACACTAGTATGGGATAGTGTGCTTTCGGGGGCGAAAGCTACCCCAAGGGGGGAGTATTGTGACGTGGCTGCATGGGGTTTAGGCTTATTTGACATTTCTGGAGTGTGAATTACGTAATTGGCTAAATCGACCTTTTGGGGACGTTATTTAGAGCTTACTGGTTCCAACGAGCTTTTAAACGCCCGATTCCGTTAAGAAACGGCGAAGATATGGCCTCCTGAAATCGTAGTACTTAGGGCCAGGGGGTCGGGTGTTAGACGCTTGGAATTAGAGGACAATGGGTCGATCGTAGGTGAACGGTGGACGGTGATGATGTGCCTGGACGCGCACTTGTCTTGTCTTGTCATGATGTGACCGCGATGGACCCACGATCGGGCATCGCGCATGCGATATGTGCGCGCGCATGCAGTGAATCGTTGTAACACTTTTGGCCCACTCTCTGGCCTCCCGCGAGCCAGCGAACCACCGCCTCGCTGCGCCGCCACCACTCGCCAACAGCAGGCCCCGGGGATCGATCCCCGTTGAGCATTGGGCCCACCGCGCGACCAAGGAAACGACTGCCCCGGATACGCCCACCATCCGAGGTGGAGAGCGCCGGCTGACCTCCAACAGCCGAGCCGCAGGGCAGGGCGACCCCCACGACTCCGGAAACCAGCGGCTGCCGACGGGGCCGCAACACATAGCATGAGCCAGGATGAGAAAATCCCTAAAGAACTAATCCAGGAAATTAAAGCCCAAAATCCTGCCACAAAAAGTGCGTTATTATAGTGTCCCCTAGCTCCTGTGAAGGTGGACCTGCATAGAAGCACACAAGAAGCTCAGAGGCAACCACTGACTCGGAATCAGACTCGGCAACTGCGAAGGAGCTGGAAAGAGCTGTCTGCAAAAGTTGTTGATAACTGGGTTGTGTAAGTGCACACAGAATCAGCAAGAAACTGGATGTCAAAGTGTATGTTGATGATGCGTTGATTTCGTTGGGCAGTGTCCATAGTCCTGGGAATCATAATAAGGAATGGATAGATGTGTTCATAAACACCAATCAACTGTTCAAACTTTGGAAGGCAGTTGGTTGAGCATTACTAACTATAACTTGCGTCAATTTGTTTGCCTACAGACCGGTTTTGACAGCAAGGGTTGTGAGGCTAGTTTGGAAAGTGGGCGAACTGCTTGGGCGCACCTTTTGCTCATTACTGCGCAGAGAATCACTGCAGCTCGCCAGTTTGGCCAGAGAGATAGCTCGACTGCAAGGGCAGCTGAGTTTTCTGTGGAATTCTGAACGTGCAAGGCGCGGTCAGATTAGGCAGGAAAGAAGTGCTGCACCCATCACATCGCAGCCTGTGACGGGTGTGATTGCTGGCCCAGTCAATAGTCCTTGCCATTTCCAGTTTATTTGTGCTCTTGTAGCTGGATTAGCAGTAGGTTGTTGTGTGTCACTAGGATCTCTTTGCATTGGGATCTGGGTGGGGCAAGTGTTTTGATCCAAGCACACACATGGCCATGACTCACCAGCCATATTTGGCATTCACATGTGATGGCCACTCAACACTCTACTATTCGTATCACATTGCAGCATGCTTCCACAAACTTCACAACATGCTCTTCTCATCCTCAAACAAAACCCCTTTGCAGCGCTCAGGTGGCTATCGCTTCACTTCATCGTATACCTTCGTCACCTTTCCAGCACACGCGCTGCACCACAATCGAATCTGTGCCATGACCTGAAAGATATGCAGGAATATTCGTTCACACGTACGGCTCCGCCTGCCCTTTTCCCACACTACAATGTACTGCTCACAAACAACGCTCTGACGTCACAGCCACGCCACAAATCAGCCCAGTGATATTCCCTGATCGAATTAAAGGACTGATACACTCACCCAGCACATCAGCAAAAGTCCATTATTTTCATGACCAAATTCATAACCACATTCCTGATGTTTCCATGTGTGGCAGGTCGCATACCTATTGGGCTGCCAAGCGTCACAGAACCGCGTAAAATACAACTACCTGAGGCAGAAGAATTGAAAAGAAATGAAATCACACCTCGCCCTAGCCTGCCCTAAATCAATTGTGCATTGATCAGCATGAAAATCCGCATCAGCATTGACGTTTTGGTGCACAGCAATCACTGAGAAGTAAACCTATTGCAGCAAGCATCTTGAGAATTTCTCAATCAATTAGAGCAGGGCTTCAAATCTCCGAATCGCCAACGTATTCAGCATAGGCTCGCAGCAGTTTCCAAAAATGTCCAGCCGCACAATAACATTAATCACACAGATTGACGGTCATCTTGCTTAAAACTTGGTGGCATAATCATCAATTGCGTAGATTGCCTTGCAGATGCCGTAGATTATTGTAGCACGCATCGCCACCTCTCTTGGGTCAACTCCAGTTGGTCACTTTTGATGGGAAGCTTGGCTGACATTGGCAAAGTCTTCCCGTCTGGCAAGGCGTTTGAGACGCACAATCTCAGCCCTACAGCATCTCACTGGATGCCCACGTTAGCTGCCCTGTCTGCCACTGTGAGTAATCCGGTAGCAGTACATCATTTGGCCCCCAAAGCCCGTGACCTGTCCCAAGAGACCGTTGCTGCATTGCACCACCACCAGCGCTAGCGCCTCTCACAGTTTGCGCCTTCCGCAAGCCACAATCCCGCGTAGCCTTCAAGACCTTCACCCGGCCAGTCGATCCATGGGCGAAGATACGCCACGAGTCGCAGCCAGCGCCGGTCCCACCGATTGCCAGCGGTGCTCGCAGCCTCTCGATTCCGGTCGCCGTTGCCAACCAATCGACGCGCATTGGTGCGGCCGATCGGTGCAGATCCGTCCTTCCGACAGTGCTACGTTGTCGCAAGCGGTTCTCGAGTGAGGGCGCAGCTTCGCAAGCCAAACGCGAACATCCAGAGGGGTGGCGCCCGGGGCCCAGTGCGTCGCGTCAATTCTTGGTATGTAGGGGCTCCGTGGCGTCGGTATCGTGTCCCATACATTGGCAGAATCGTGCGCACATCGAGATACTCATATGCCTTGCCGCATTGTTGTCTCCATATTCTCCTTTTATGCTGAGTTACTCCCTTTATAGGAGACTAAGCTCTTTTTTCACTTTTGTGGATTTGCGCCAATTCCTAGCCACCTGAGGCTCACAGGTCGCCAACTCGCCACAAATTTCATATCATACATTTGTGACCCGAACATCAGCATAACCTAACCTGCTGCAGGTGCACTAGAAACAGACAGACACATCTGCACGAGGCAAATCCAAAGAGCGGCTTCTTGAGGCCCAAATACCCATTGGCAACAAGAACCCGAGGTTTGCTTGGTCAGGCAGCATGGTACATTCATCTCCTGCAGCCTGTGCCTTGCCCAAGTTCTGCATTCAGCTGACTATGGCCACGGCACCTGGCAAATGTCACCAGTGTTGCTAATCACCTGGTGTCTACAGGTCCAAGCCACATTGGTTACTGATTACCTGATGACGGGACAACAAACGATCGTCACGTAGGTGGTCGCACTTCCAAGGCAACCTGTGCTTACACATGCCAACAACCAGTGCTTCATACAAGCAAGCTCACCTACACCTAGAACTACTGTGCTCGACAGTGCTGCATGAATATCCCCATCCATCCTCAGCAAGATTTTTAATTGCACCATGAGACCTCAAATGCCGCAGCTGGCTTGTGCCCAACCTAGATCCCTCTCAAGCCCAGCACTGGGCAGGGCCACATTCCAAGTTCATCACATTCCCCAGTTTATGATGCGGGGAGCAAAGATCAGAAAAATTTTCCACAAGATCACGTATGCAGCAAAAAAATAGAAGGTGTGTCTAAAAACAGCTGACCAGTCCAGCGGTTTTATGGGCTCTGTCGGCCTAACGTCACTCCGCAGCCTCTGAATAAAAATTACTCTTGATCGGCGCTCGGAGAGCCAGACAAAGTATGAGATTACGCCAAAACCAACATATCCTTGAAGAAACATCGCCATCTGCAAACATGGGTACTCCACTTTCAACACCAGCCCATCACGCAGCCGTCCCAGGAGCCAAGTCACTGTTTGCAAGCATGGATATTTATCTGCGCCCAGCAGCAGTTGTTCACAAAGTTTGGCGAATGGCACTGTTGTCCACGTCACGACAGCGTCAAGCTCTTCAAATATCCATTCTGTCCTAGGAATCCCTCCTGTGCCAGTCTGCCTGCACACCTCGAGGCCCAACGTGGAGAGTAGGAAAGCTGATGCACATAACTGCAGAGGGAAATGGAACCTGAAGCTCAGTGGCTGAAAGAGTCCAAGGAACGTCATAGTGAGCAGCCCTTGGGACATAATGAAGGACAGGGCGATGAGTGGAAGGCGAGTGGGGAGATCTTCGCTGCCAAAGGTCAGAAAGGCAGACACAAAGTTTGCAGAGCCAGTCCCAATTTCCAAAGTTGTGAACAGCCTGAAACGCAAACCACAAACCATCATCAAACCAGTTGCCACAACCATTGCACGCCTGTGGTCATGGCTTCTCAACCATGCGCAACAAAGGATGGTGCACACCGAAAAGAACCAAAAAGTGCCGTTGTCCTGTAATTGCAGAAGTTGCAGCAGGCACACCACAGAGCAGCATCCACGGTCCTAACGGCCAACACTGGGTCCGATACAGGCGCCTTTATTTGACCTCCCTGCGCCAATCCTCTCCACTCGCAAAAGCACCCCAGCACCCTGCCAAGGGGCTTCCAACGCCTTGGTGAGACCGCTGCCGCAAGTGCCCATGTCCCAGCAGCAATCTCAGCAAATAGCACCTCAGAATTGGCTACCGCTCGAAAGTCTGTTGCTGCTCCACCACCCGAATCTCCCTCCCCCCCCGGTCCCTTCCCCACGCCGGCAGATGCCAGCCAGCCACCGCGCCATCTTCTTACGGGCAGAGGGCATGCAGCCCAATCGTTCCTCGCCGCGGTGCACCGGAACGCGCCGCGATCGAGAATTCAACTGCCAGCCCTCAACACGCCCATCACCTGGAGACGATCACCAGCGGCGTCCTCCACAGCCACAGTCGATTGCGGCCGTTCAATCTCCACCGCACCAAGGCCTCGATCAGCAGCCAGGCGATGTACAAGTAGGCCGGCCAGCACGTCCAAGGTCCCAGGTAGCTCGCGAACTTCACCAGCGCCGCCAGCCGTATGGTCAGGGCGAACCACCAGTACCAGTCGTCTATCTGGTTCGGATTCGCGGACGTCGTGCGGCGATGGTAATAACGCTCCAGTGCGGGGTCGACGAAGGTGAGAAAGAATGGGTCCATTGGGGTTGCCGGGATGCCGCCGTTCGGCGCCTCCCGCTGCCAGTCGTTGCGGCGCTCTGCGGCGCGTCCCAATTCTGAGCCGGAGTTCAGCGGCGGCAGGGCACGTGGGGGCGCCGCCCTGGGCTGAGGCCGACGCGGAACTGCCCACGAACCTTGGTGGTGGGGCCAGGTGTTCAGCGGCTTCGGATGCTGGGTTGTTCAGGAGGATCGGGGACGATGTTGGGGTTTCCCCGTGTGTCATCTTGTCATGGGCATGATGTGCGTGTAAGACAGGTGACTCACTCTGCCTGGGAGCATATTAGTCCCTCTGTTTGTTGGGTGCGGATCCCATCTTCTTCCGCTGATTAACCAGTGGGTCAACGGTTTAGGGCTTAGGGTGTCCGAAACAAGATGGGATCCACACGAAAAAGTCGAAGCGATTAATTTCGTGCCGGGTGGGACCAAGGCCGACATGGTGGGTTTGCTCGTGAATTGGTGCACATGTTGCCATTGCTGCACATGTTCCTGTGTGGGTGAGTCGATGATTGCTGGTGGAATTTTTGTCAGGGTCCATGAGTTCGCTTCCACAGAAATGAGGCTTGTCCGCAACGCTTTTCCTAAAACGTTATGTACTAGCGAATTGTAAAGCAAGCGCAGTTGTCTCCGTGGGTGAGTCCAATGGCGCTTGCAAGAGGCCTTACAAGGCAGCCCCCAAAGGGACTCAGGGTTACATATATATGTATTTGCTCGTTCGAGTCCACAAATTCCCTTCCCCAAGGCGGCAAAAAAAACAACAATTTTCTTCCCCTTTTGCAACTGCCCGCTCATATCCTTAGCATCCTCATAGGTCAACTTGCAGCTACTCACATCGCTCATATAATCATTTTCAAACGACCCAAACGTATAAATGCAGAACCTATAATTCCATGCAAATAAAGTGAAGAACAACAAAAGGATGAAAGAACTGTAAGCTTTGGAAACATCCCAACAAATCCGCCGCAAGATTCCTTGTAAAGAAGGCATCTTGACCAGCTGTTGTGAATTCTTGATATTGCACATTAGTTGTATTCCAAGATTCGCTACAGATTCTTGGGACGTTACTCTTTAGGTTGGAGTGGGATAAGTGTGTTTTCTCTTGGTTGCTTAGGGTCATTGAGACATCTTAAAGTGTTTGGGACATTAAGCAATTACTTGCCCTATGGATGATCTCATTGGACCTGAGGTTTTATTTGGGGTTCATGCATTCTACCGCAGGTTAAATGGGCCCACCACACTAATGGAACAAACAATTAATGTAGGAGTTCTATAATTGTACTGTCTATTTGTAATTGTTCTTGGTGCCAATTCGTTTCTCTCGCCTAGCCAGCGGAGCCTGGGAGCGCGCCCCGCGATGCCATCCCCTCAGGTGCCTGCGGGGTGGCGCAACACCAGCAATGCTCTCTGAATTGCATTGCGCTCTCCTAAGTTCAGGGAATGATCCCTCGAATATTGAATTCAAACCCTGGGAGCTAAAAACATGCCATTGTTTGTGAAAAGGTACCCCATGGCATGGGTTAGGTAATCAATCACAAAACTTTGCCACCGGGAAATTAAAAAAATTGAATGAAAACATTATCCAGAAATATATGCCAATGGTGGTATGCTCAGACCAAGCCATGCAATTAGCCACGCTTCCAAATGCAGATGGTGTGTCAACTAAAACATGGAATTGTCCATCACAAAGCACCATGGTCATTATGTGGCATTGGGAACAATGCGTAGTGCACATTTCTTACACGGTTGCCTTGTTGGCAACTTCAGACCATCTCGTACAATCGGATCATTGATGATGGTGTGCTTGAAAGCAATCGAGTGCAAACAAGGCACAAGCCACCAGCATAAATGCGGATCGCTGTGAGGCTACTTGAACAACATTCACTGGAACAGCATGAAGCCAATGACATTGTCAAAGTGAAGTCGTTGTGGAATATGCTCCAGCTTCGAACGTGGTGTGGGGGCTTAGAAACGGACCACGTAGAGATGGCCCTACTAGTTTTATTGAAACAACCATTGGCAACTTGCAACGGGTACCACGTGCGCCATGCAAAGGACGGGCTGCACGGGTCTACTAGACCATTGCAGATTGATTGCTAGAGCCGATCTAGCAAAAGCACAAGTGCGCAAGTCTGTACGGCAGTGGTAACTGACTCTATCGCAGCTCGTTGGGCCACGCCATCTGCCAAAAGCTCAGGGCAGGGTGTCCTTACGCATATCCATACACATTCCGAATTGTTGCGCACTTGCTTTGGATGTTGCAAGCCATGGTAAAACCCGTTGCATGGGCTGTGCATTGTCCTCCAAAGCCAGATGATAATGGGCCCTAATGTATGTGCGTTGCAGCGAATGTTCAGCCACATACGCAGTACTAGTCCCTATGCTAGAATGTGAGCTTTTTTATTCCAATGTATCACATGAAAATATAACGTGAGCATCTCCCCCGCAAATGGTAATGGTGAAAGGACCCTTTTCCAGCATGAGCAGATGTAGGGTCTCGAGATAGGAAAAGAATAAAACATCAGTGTTTGATGAACGCTCAAAGTCCTAGCGGGGGAGTCCTAAGCATCAAGAGAGAAAATGTCAACAAGTCCCGTTTGAAGCAGTCTGATGAGGCAATGTGTGCGCATCAACATGCCAATGAGGTATCAATCCTATTGCAGTAGTTTGACATTGAGCATGTGGCATAATGTTTACAGCAACCCACCCACTTGGTTATTATTGAAGGTTTACCCACAATTTCTCTGCCTCAAAGTCGGGTACCATGCATGATATTTCTCACGGACGTACATGGGCGCAAGAACAGGCTCGTGTGCACATCACTGTTTGTTGTTGAAGCCTCTCCTGCGTCGAATACGTTGCAGCGCCGCCAATCGATGTCACAATAGGGACACTGCTTTTCCAGCCTTCGACTTGCTTTCGCACTTCAGTGCTCTTGTTAGCATCTGTTTTGTGGCATCCAGCTCCGCCCTCAATCGCCTGCCGTCTTCGGTCATCCTACTTTGTTGCTCTAGGAATTCCTGCTTCATCTGCTCAACGTCGGACGTGCAGCCTGTCCCGTCGTCTGTGTCGTCACCCTCGACACGCCGTGCAGCCTCGCTCACGCGCTTGGCAATGTTTGATGAGACCGCCTCCCTGCATTGTGGCGCACTTGCAATCTCCCTGAGGGCGAGCAACAGCGTCTCCATATCCTCCTGCTCGCCAGCAAACGCACCAGTCCTCAGTGCCAGGCCAAGCATCCAGTTCGCATTCGTGAGAGTCATCACGCCCATCCGTGCCACGCTCAATTTGGCAGCCGATTGGATCTGTGTTGTGTGCACCAGGATAGTGGCTGTGGGATTTCATCTCTGCAAGCCTCGCTACCCTGACTTATACCTCCACATGCCATGTGCTTTGTGGGCCACCCGTGTGAGGGTATGGGCGTCACTTGACTGATGTCGCAGTGACAGAAGGTGGTCTACGTGGGGGGAGAAATCTTGCGGAGTTGTGCCGGAGGTGAGGGGGAGCGCGCATTCAGACCCTCCGCGGCCAGCAGCCTCTATTATGATTGTGGCACTTCGACTATCTTCTCAAGGGGCATGTGGCCCGGTGGTGTATCAGCCCCTTGTACATTGGATTCCATTAATGTCCAGAAAAGTGCGCACCCTTGCTTTGAGCTCGGCTTTCAGCCACGTCCTCGACTTTTTAAAGTTTTCTCTCTCTTCCCGAAGCAACCGTTTCAGCCGCTGGATCTCCTCATCCTACGGTGCGGTGTCACATACACACTTCTTCTTTGAGCATTTGGCCTGACATGGCTCTGTGGGTGTGTGGGTGGATGATTCAAGAAGGAGTCTGACGCCGAAGCTCAGAAGTTCAAAGACGGTTATAATGCTTGCGGATGCTCAGCACCCTGTTTGCGTATTTGTGGTCAGTGTCAACTGGCGAGCGGTACCAATGGCCGTCCAAAGAAAGATTGAATCCATCCACCACGAAGGCTCATGTGATTGGCACTGTTTCAGATACGTAGAGAAGAGCTTGTCGAATTTGGCGTAATTAGAAGCAACCAGCGACCACACACAGGCACAAAATTTATTCCTTCGGTTGGCCGTCCTCACCGCTCCGTTGCTGCAATGTCATAATATGAATATGAATTATGCAGACAAGCCAAGTGGAGCCATCTGTGCACATTTGAATAAAGGGGCGTTGATTTGAGCACTGTGGCACGGTTAGAAGTGCGGAACCGGGCAGGTGGTCTTCGTGCTGTAACCCGCCACTGGATGCCTGCACATCGAACAGACACCGAAACGAGCGTGGACAAAGAGCGATACTGTGCTAGCCATCTGGGAGTAACAAAGGCTGTATCCCGTGTATTCTAACCGCCGCATCGCGCAGCAGTAGTCTACGAATGGCAGCTTCCTGGCGGCGTGGATACGACAGAAAACTGTTTCAAAATGGCCAGCAAAGACCATGAAGCAGCTGAAAGGTGGTCGCTGTATCGTCCTATATTCATGACCAATGGTTGGATGGCTGCGAAGCGTGCCCAGCCAATGAGATGGGGCCAGTGGGCACACAATTGTACATGAGACACAAGGATAGAGGCCAAGACCACCTGAGAACAAGCGCAGAAACATGCCGATATGGAATTCGCCCCCATCTACAACTCCAGAGCGTATCGATACTGTTGCTAGTGGTTTCAGCAGCTTCACAGGACAGATGCATTCATCATACCACAGCTTAAGCGCCTTTGGCGAATTATCCAGTGGACTGTACTAGTTGACAGTATACCGCCAGGGTTCATTGGGCTGTCTTATGGAAGAGACTGTTGTTTTGCGACATCTGGCGAAGTTCTGTGGGGGATTTGGCATCGCTGGTGCAAGCATTTGCTGGCAGTAATAGACTTCTTTGGACAGCCGGCTGGCCGTCAAAGTAAGTAGAGGTGATTCCACAATCATCATGACATTGACGGGATCGCTGGCTGACTGTTGTGCTCAGGACATGGTCGAGATTTTCGTCCTCATGCTGGGCAATTGGTGACTTTGTTGGATTGTGGTTTGTGGGGGGCCGGGAACAAGCCAATGGTCCAGAAGTGTCCCTGCCCATTGTCCTGTCAGTGAAGGTTCAAATACAAGGTAAGTGACTCGACCATGGCGTCGCTGCAAGCACAAGTTTCAAGGCACTCGCCATTCTGCTGGAGGTGACAATATCTTGTGGAATTCTGCCCCTCACCGCGAGCCTCCATTCACTCCCTAAACATTCTCACTCAACTTTCAAGCCAGTTACGTGGATTTCCTTCGCACTTATGTTGTACATTACGCAATTCGGAACCGCGACCAAACAATGTCACTTGGATAACGCGTCAAAGTGCCAGTGCAAAAGTCCATGGGCATGCAGAGTGACAGGCCAGGACAGCCGCTATCAATCTGATGGGACGTTGACGGTGTTCACTTGGACACACGCCATAATTGTTAGCCCATTGCAACTTGCGTCCACGTTTCCCAGGTTGACACAGAAGCTGACTACCCGCAGGCATGGACCATAAAGAAACATTGACGTAATTGGGAGCCTATGTGAGATGAGCAGCTCCCCATCCCAGGGGAGGGGAGGGGAGGGGAGGGGAGGGGAGGGGAGGGGAGGGGAGGGGGTCGCAATCCAACATCTACTCAGGTCACGATCACATCGGTGGTTGAAGTCTTACTACAGGTTGGATTGATTGCCCAGACCTGCATGCATCGCTGACACATTAACAGGGAGAAGGGAGAAGATATTTACCGTTGCACTGGACACATCCCTAACTGGACCATTTTTGGGTGGACAGACTGCAGCGACACAACATATTTTAGAGTACAAAAAAGGTGGGAATCTGCAAAACTGAAGGCGACAAATTGTGGTTCTAGCAAACTCACCTTCCCAGGCGCAAGGCGCTGTTCTCTCTCTTTATCCATCGCTTTCTGTAGATCTCTTCGGTGTTCTGTCTCTGCTGTGAGCTGCACCAGGGTCAATAATATACTTTGACGTTGTGCGAGAGTATCTGTGCATTGAACAGACACCAGCTGTACAACAGCAGTCTTTATACCGGATTGATTCCCAACTGGTGTGTTTGCAGTCAGTTCTACTGAATAGCAGCAGCAATCTACGCTCTTCCAAGCACGCATCTGTAGTGGAATGCATTCGCCACTCTCTAGCCTTCCCACTGAAATTGCAGGGAGCCTTAATTACATTGGGGCACAATCCTTTACTTATGCGCCATTTGGTGAGCGGCGGCCATTCTATAGCGAAGGTTGTTGGTCTTCTTTGGAATGGGCTTCAAGAGGAGAGATGTTTGGACCAGTGGTCACTTGCATTCATGGAAAGACAAGTAGATTCTGCCTAAAACAGCCAGTGCAACTGTGGACACCTGGTGCCATCAATGCCAGAAGCATGCAGTATGCTTGTGCGCACTTTTCTTGGGCCTGTAGGAGATAGCTTTGGCTTGTTTCTGGATTGTTTTCTGGGTAAGAGCATGGCACATTCATCATAGTGCTACAGGAGAGCAGCAATTTGGGGGTTGTTAGGGCTTGACGAAAATGCAAGGCAATGCGAAAACACATGTAGTTGCACAACCATCATTCCAAACACCTAATAATTCGGCAGCAGCAACTTGTAATCAGACGTGATCAAAAAACAATCCTTCAATCAACCCATTGAATCATAGCACTATTGCTATCGGCATTCTGTTGCTGAAACGTTGCAGGCTGTTAAAAGCAATCTGTTTGCAGGGCAGTACCTGGAGTGCGAACAATAGCTCGAGAAAAGGAGCCTTGGCTTGACAGGTGGAGTCGAACAGGATAGATTCAATTAAACAGGCAGCAACCAGGACCAAGCAGGTTCAAGTTCCAAGCAGAATGCAGCAACACAATGCAGCGCTTGAAGTACCCGACAAAGCTCTTTAGTATATAAAACATCAGCATTCCCTGCAAGGGGGTGTGTTGGGAGTGTGCTGGTGAGTGGATGGGCGGGTGGGTGTAATGTGCACAGATCAACCACCTACTTCTGACTGGTTCAAAACGCAAGTGCCTCAAGAGTATGCACAATCCCAACATGGTTGCTCAGCAAAGTCATTGTGCACAACAGTGGCCACCCTCTGCATTCAACAATTGGAACAAGACCGTGGATTCAAAGTGGTAGCCCATGCCACCCCACGTTGCTACCACAGTGATTATAAAGGTAGTTAGTGCCACCACAGCATGTAGGCCTGCTGGCGCAGCCATGGAACCAAAATCACCTCAGGGAATCAACTTTTGTTGCGAGGCTGCGCATTTGCGTCTGGATGTTTTGAGAAACCCATGGCAATACAGCACTGTTGGGTCCGACGAGTTGAGCTGATAGCCATGCAAGAGCAATGGCCAGAAGTGTTCGGACAAGAATTCGCCAGAGATGCATCTGTTGGAATCGTGATCACTGACATACTCTAGCTACTGCGCAATGACAGCAGCAGTGTCTACAGAAAGGCCAGTGCAGTTCTTTGGTGTGTTGTGGCAAAGTTGACTGATGCCACTTTACCTTCTGCTTTGTTATTCGCCATTGAACCTTCAATTCCTCCACTTCTCTGGCCAGCTTTTCCTGTCAGTGCAGAAGCCCTGGTCAGGAAAATGACCTATACCACTAAAATGTCATGAGAGGCTGTTAGACCTTGCAAGGTCTCACCTTTGCCTTTCTCTCCTGTCTGAGGCTTGCTTCTGCTTGGGACATGTTTTCCTGCAGAGCATTGAGGGCTCCTGCCATGTCTTCTTCCCTTCCTTGGTGCTCCTTGTCAACACGACTTGTTCGAAGCACCTCCTGTTGAAGCTCATATTGCAGGTGATCTCTTTCAGCCTTCACAGTCACCAGTCCCTCTTGGAGCTGTCGCACCTAAGGGATACAAATGGACGCCAACCAGTATAGGACCAAGCAAAGTCCTGTAAATTCCTTCTCTGCCTACTGGGTCCATTGCCATCCCACCCACAAATTGGTAGCTTTACTGGAGAGCCAGAGGTTCTGGATCATGGGGCGGGATTCGGTTCCATGTTGGCACACAGACCCAAAATTGGGCTCAACGATTGGTTCTGTATGCATTTGGTGTACAAGCTCAGGAGAGGGACTGACGGCTTCACAACATTGCAATTGCTGGTAATCTGATCATCAACAAAAATATAGGCCTCCCCGCCCCTTCACACACACAACAGCTTATGCCTCTCAACAACCCAATTCGTCTACATGCCAGGGGGGCGAGGTGAGCCACACTGCCAGATGAAGATTCATCGGGCGTTGTGTGTTGCGCGATGCAAGATGGCGGGTGTCTGCCATGCGGAATTGCAGCCCGACGGTTGTGCCCTACCTCAGCATCCCTTGCCGCCACTGTAGTTTCCATCGCAAGAAGCCGCGCTTCCAGGCTTCTCTTTGTGGCAGCCAGAGTTTCTCTGAGCCCATCAATGCTCTTCTCCTTTGAGCTAACCACTCTTCTGAGCTCCTGCACCTCAAGGTCCTTCCTAGCAACTTGGGATTTCTGCACCTCCCCGGTCCGCTTGAGCGCTGTCTCCATCTCATCCTCGGCCGCCTCCATTGCACGACTGAGGCGATCCACGCTGTGCTGAGAGGCGCACCAAGCACAACTCGCGTCAGCCACAATCGCACCGTGGTGCCCCAACCGCCAATTTCTCCTTCGATGACAGAAACTGCCCCCAATTTCAGAGTCGTCTCGATGACGACTGTGTAATCGCAGCTGCCAGGCCGCC